>JAVQJF010038007.1:0-103556 GCA_036023855.1 Gadopsis marmoratus
TTGTCTTATTTTTTTATTCTTTTATTTATTTCTCTTTATATTTCCACATTTATTGTGATATTCTTTTATTCTTTTATTTACATATTTATTCTTTATTGTGGCACTCCTATCATTCCATACCCCATGAGTGCGTCTCACAAAAGCAACGGTACAGGAACACACACAGACCCTCCCTCACATTTCTTAGAGCCCTGTAATTGTTTTAAATCATCTTTCCTTTTTTGTTCCCATCATAATTGATTTCATCTGTGTTTTGTTGCATGTAAACGCCCTTAAAAAGTCCTGTTTGTCTAACACACTTGTGTCTGACTTGAAGTGAAAAAAAAAAGGGATTAAGAGTCAAACCTCCATGAGATTAGTGATGAAGAAGTTGTTCTGCAGAGCACACACTCCTTTCTCCGGCAGGATGGACGTCTGCCGACACACTGGACACGAGAGTGTCAGAGACTCTGGGGGAATGTAGTTCTGGAGACAACTGGAGGGGGGGAGTCAACAAATAATAGAAAGCAAGAATTAGAGTATAAAATCCACCCAAGCAATTCTTTTACATTGTTCTGTGTATGATTATTAGTCACATTCAATTTGCCAATAGAGCAGAGAGAGAAGGAGAGGAAGCCACTAGAGAGTGTTGTCACCTTATCACCCTAATTGAGAGGCAGTGCCTAAATAGTGCTCCTGTCACAACAAATAGGGGAAAAGTGTGAATCCGAGTCAATACACAGAAGCCACAGCCTCAGGTGAAAAAACGTACACTTTCTCTTTGAGCAAGTGAATCTCTGGCAAACTAATCTGCCTAACAGAGATGCAAAGAGACAGAAGATGTTTGGCAGAACAGATGTTTGTGCGCAGCATGTTTGTATGTGAGTGCGTGAGTGCGTGAGTGCGTATGCATGTAAAGAGATCCTGGATTCTGGCCTAGCCTCATCCTGGCAGCAGTCACACATCTTTCCTCCAGCCCCTAAAGGCTGACGATGTTGTGCAGGTTTAATTGCCCTTAGAAGGCAATCTATTTAACATTAGAAAACCTTCAAGCCCAAACCAAACCTAAAGTCAGCTGCAATATGCGGATAACACTGCACTCCTGGCCTACAACCCGGCCGCCATTCAGTGTGTGAGCTACGACTGTTTATCTGTTATCACTAAATTGGTGGTGAATGCTGCAAGAAACCTGAGGTCAGTGTTGAGAATGAGTCTCTGTCGTTGTACAGAAGGATGTCTGGCTGCTACTAACGCCTTTCTGTTTCATTTCTGGCACCACACAGAGTTCAGTATCAATCAAGCCTCGGTAAACTGCAGTCGTGAGCTTTTGAGAACAATGGAGGGCTTTAACAAAAGTCTCTATTTACCTACTGCTCTGTCAACACATGCTCTGTAATGCTCTGAGGCCTGGATAAATTACTGTTGCTTTGTCAGACACACAACCAGCTGGGGACCACAGGCTCAAACAGTTATGTGGTAAAAAGGTCTGTGATGGGGCCACAACTAATTATAATTTTTATCGTCAACGAATCTGTCAACTTACAACTGAACAGTTGCTGGTTTATAAAATGTCCATGCCCATCAGGATTTATCTTTTTATAATTTTTTTTATTGCTTGTTTTGTCCAATAACAAATAATAATATAAAATATATTTTATTTACAATGATATAAAACAGAGAAAAGCAGCAAATCAAGTTGAATAAACAATTAATCAACAATCAAAACTGGTGTTGATTCATTTTCTGTCAATCCCCTAATCGATTAATTAAGTGTTAAAGCAAAAGTGCTACACGCATCCTTGTTAAGCAAATTCCTACAGTCATGAGTACAAGTAGTCACATGCCCCTGTTGTAGGAAGATTTAGCATAACCCACGGCAAACTTGTGGTTCTGACCTCTGAATGGTGAGCACACAGGATATTAAGAAGTAATCGTGCTGTAGGTTTACATGCACAATGATAAATAATCACCAGAAAAGGAAAAGGAGGAAAATTAAAAAGGCAGACAATACCATACCGAACAGACTGCTCAGCCCTAAAACCCATAAAACTACATCAACCCATCCAGTATTAAAACATCAGTCTGAAACATAATCCCAGCTATCCTCTGTACCTAACAACATACCTCCCTCTTCATTCTTCATCCTCCCACCCTGACCCAAGACAAGCGTTCCAAAAGTCTCCTCCAGGAAGAGGCCCCAGAAAGGATCGCCTGAGGGGGTGTCATCTTTCTGAGGAACTGCAGTTTGAGGCATTGTAATTGTGTCTCCCGACAATGAGCCTTTTCTCAGACTGCTGTCGTTGGCGGCCCCTGATGCTCAGGAATGCACTTATCCCAGCGGAGTTGGTCAGGAGAAGTGCTCTGAGCTGTGTAATTGTGGTCAGGGATTTGCAATAGATGCGGCCAAGGGACACGTAAATATGACAATAATTCTTCATTGATGGGATGTGGGGATAAGTACTGGCAGGGAAAGAGCTACGGTAGGTAGGTAGGTAGAAAAAGCAAAGGTTTGTGTCGGAGTGTAGGTAATTAGGACTGTTGCCTGTGGCCATTGAAGCAGAGAGCACAATTGTTAGTTACCTTTCACAGAAGGTGTGAAGACAGGGCAGGACCTTGGGGTTGCAGTAGTGATCCAGACAGATGCTGCACACCAGAAACTGCTTGTCTATCTGACGCACCACAGGACTGGTGCTCCCGGCCTCGCGCTTTGCCATGGCAGAGGACATTTAGAGCCACGGACAATGACAGCGGTTAACCTGCAGAGCAACAAAGATAAACGCATGAAAATGCTCGCCGACATTTGTCACCACAAGCTTAAAGGTGAGAGCGTCACTTTCAGGGCTGCTAATGCGCAGCAAACTTACCACAGGAGGTACCAGGAGCCAAAGTTAACAAAGCTGTTTAATTCCTTGATTAGTACAAAAACATGTCCATTGTTAATGGTGTTATTTCTAGGTTAATACCAGACAAAAGCCAGCTGAAAGAGGGCTGTGTGAAACAAGCAGGCACCAGTCCTGAGCGTACAGACGGCAGCAGATGTAGACAAACCAGTATGACCATGTGATGCATGGCAATGAATTAACATCTCAGCTAACACCAAAGCAGGAAAAGAAACGAAACAAGAGGTTTTGTTACTAAACAATAAGTGCAGTCTGTGGTTAAAGCTGAGCCTTTTATTACAAATCCACAATAATGCATTAAAACAAGCTTTCTAACCATACAGGTACACAAAGAGATGCTAAAAATACACACACTTAATCCGCAGGACCTGTTGTGACGTTTGCAGGCACACGTGAACTCCACACACACACACACACACACACACACACACACACACACACACACACACAGGTGACTGAAACCAGAGTGCCGAGTAGCATCTATGTTTTATGTTTCCTTCTATTTGTGTCTGCCTATGTTTACAAGTCACTAGTGAGGTCTCCCTACTGCTAATCTTTGTTTTGGTTTGTCCTGTAATCTACCACAGCCATATGCTTTTGCATAATATACCAAATTAAATATGAAGTAACACAGTTGGTAAAGTCGAAAGGCTCAATCAGTCATTTTTGATCATGTACATACACAGCACATATATACTTAAACCGTTTGATGTATAGGTGAAAAACAAACTTTAATGTACTTCACACGTATTGTCCTGTTTACAAATGATGCTGTATGTAATCCTGCATTATAAATGTGGCTGAGTGCCCTTTTGCTTAACATTTTAAATGGTTGGTGTGTGAAATTGTTTTATATGTATATTAAATGTCTACATCTAGAATACATATGTACATTTTACATAACACATTAAAAAAGTGGCCATGCAGCAGCAAAACGTTACATAGAATGCGTTAGATAATGTCGTCCATTATGGAAATGCAGAGCAAGGTGTGGATATTCTACCTAGCAACACAATGTGTCTCTAATGTGGCCTGCTTTCACATTCATCAGTGCAAGTCCTAACACATATGGCCTAACAATTACAGTGGTATGTTAAAGATGCTACTGCAGCATGTTCTCACTGCTGGGAAGGTTGGGTGTTAACTATGGAACAGCATCCAGTCTGAATGACAGAACAATTACCTTTTTTTGTGGTAAAAGTGACAAGATGCATTTGTTGGAAAAAGGCTTCCCCTGGCGTGACCTGGTTTGAAATGGGCACCTTTGATAAATACCGTGCCTGGCCCTAAGATATACAGTAGCCATGAACATTACACACTCAATGACAAGGACACACACAAACACACTGATAATCATCGTCCCTCCCCCGTCAGCACATCTGTCACTGCTGGATCTAATACAGCACTCAATCCCCATCTCTGCTGATGCCCTATTGTCAGTTGTTGCCCACTGCGCACACACAGAGGATCCAACGACATACAGTCTATACTATAGACTGGTAAAGGGCTTCTTGAGCTGTCAACCATGAGAACGACATGTCACATTCACACTCTGGTTAGAGACGGGTGGGTGTTTTACCAGTAGGTTACATATCATCGCTGTTGGGCGGAAACCTTATAGCTCTATATTTGACATTTTATATTTTTTCATAAACCAATGCTATTGGTCACCCTTTGAAAAGTATTAAAAAGGGTGTGTGACTAAATCTCGTAACTCCATTATATCCCCAAACTGAGACCTCATAACTGCAGTGGCACAGCAGAGCGGAAGGTACTGATCATATATAAAGACACAACACAAACTTTGACAACGCAATGTTCAATTGTTTTAAAACACAGGGTTGTATTCATTTCCTGAAAAGTAACGATTTTGGGGAAACGAGGTTCACGCCCGACAGCGACGATATGTTTTCTAAATGTGCATTGTTCTCTATAAATCCTACACTTAAAACTGGCACTTCAAGAGTATCCAGTTGTCTCTGTTAGATTCTGATGAAAAGAAGTGTGAATGTCTGTCGATGGAACATAGAACTAAAGAGGGATCAACCCTCTTTATCAAGCACGGTTCCCACACTTTTCCGTCATTCTTTCTCTGTACTAGAACACACTGATACTAATATGACATCTGTCTAAATTTAGACACATGTATTAGTGGGTAGGCGAGGAAGCAATGACAGTGAAACTAAAATAAGACCGGGGGTCTTAGGACTGCTGGAGAGTGAAGTTGCTTGTGTCCATTTTGTTTACTGTTGGTTGTATTTTAAAAACACATTTCTATTGGGCAGCCGGCAGTAAAAGAAGAATCTGGAGCCCAATAAATCCCATATAAGAATTCTTTCTTAAAACAAATATAAAGTAGCACAAATGTTTAAAACCATCTGTCCAAAGTAAGACACAGAGGATGTGAAAACCTAAAGCTCATTTCACATTTCCTTTGAGTTGAGCTGATGCACGAAAGCCTTAGTTTTGATGCTCTAAAGTAACAATGACCAGTTAACTGACAGGCATGGCAAGTTTAAAAAAAGTGAGTGGAGGCCTGCAGTTTCAGAATTTGGGCTCTGCAGCTGAAGCCAAGCCCAGGCATAACCGCAGGAGCTTCAAAAACATGATGTATGAGGGGACACATCCTGCAGAGAGCTGTCAACTAATACCATCAAAATTAAATGTGTTAGAATTCCTTATATGCGCTGTAATAACAGCAGTGATGTTGCTGGTGTCCTTAGCCTGACTAATTTCTGAAACTCAGGATTACAGCATTTTTACGTGTAACTAATTGCTTCTGTGTGTGTGTGTGTGTGTGTGTGTGCAGCATGTTTGTGTGTGACAACAAGCAAACACCCTTGGAGTTAACACACACAATGAGCCTATTCACTGCTGGCTTTTGCCGAAAACAAAAGTAACAGTTCTCTGTGTCTCATTCAGCACGGAAACATCTGCTGTTGCTTTACTGTACAATGGGACCCTCACAGCTCATGTGTCTCTCCTATAACACGCACATGCATTTGAAGCGTGGAATAAAAAGAGAGGAGGCAAGACAGGAAATGACACGTTTCCTTCCCAGTTCGTCAAGCGGACAGGTGAACGGGACACCGGGACAGTTTAATAGGGAGAGGAGTGAATACAGTAAAAGCCCTCCTGCTCTCTGCTCACTGTCATCCACCTGCACAGTGCCGATGGATATGTGCTGCCAAGCTTGGACAAACATTCAAACTCAAAACACTCTCTGGTAACAGCTGAGCCGATGGTGTAAAGTCACACACGCATGTACAACACGCAGAGAGTTGACGGAAAGACTACCTACTGTCAGAAGTGTGGAGTAGATCAGTCTAGGAGGCTCCATGGCAGCTCTGTGTTAAGTCAGTGTAACAGTGAAGAATCAGCAACACGCCCTGACTCACACGTGCACGCCCCACGTCCCCCCCTCTCCTCTCTCCCCTCGGCCCTGCTGACCACTCTTCCTTTTCCTTCTCTCGCTTCTCCCTTTTCCACACAACACACTGAAAAAAGCCTGGGCAGGAATGACAACAGTGGGAGGGACTGTAAATTTAAAGTCCCTCCTACTGTCGGTGCTGTTTACAAGCTTGGGCTGACTGGGTACCCCTCCTGCTGCCGCGCTCTGATTGGCTGGGAAGCATAAACTAGCAGGCACAGGGGATTGCGTCACAGGCCAACAATTCGTGCTGGCCAGAGGGAGTGAGAGGTGAAGATTGAAACGGGCAAGAAGAAGAACAGTGAAACTGTCAAGGCTGGAATGGCAGGAGCATATTGGACATAAGGCCTTAATCTGCTGAGTACTTATTGAATATGTGAAATGTTGTGCACATATAAAAACTGTGATGATTAGTTCCTAATAACAATCACGTGACAATCATCCAAACATTTGGATCATCTGGCCTCCAGTTATAGTCATGAAGAAAGATGTTGTTCCGTAGCCCGTCAAGTACATGCATGCACACTCACACATGCAGGGCAGCCAAAGACAACATAGAGTTATATAATTCATGATGTCACCTTTAAAAAAAACAACAACTTAAAATGAGAATTTGGAGCACATGCCTCTCCATCATTACAGTGTCAAATTACACACAGGCCATGCAGGGATTAAGAAAGCGCCGTAATACAGAAAAGGGGATTATCATTTTGAATCTCATGTCAAATATCTTGCCACAGGATGATTTTGAACGAATGAATGAGTCCTGTCCATATGAAGTGGTCAGAGTTTAATCTGGAGCAAGAGGCGACCATTCTCGACAGAAAAGCATCAATCTACAGTTAATCTGTGCGGATTGAGACCAGCTATCACTCTTCTCTCCCCACGTCTGGCTCTGCTTCATCGACGCCCACACACACACCTTTCCAAAATCCCTCTCGCCCTAAACTCACAGGCGGGACCTGCTGTGGGGGGTGAAGCAGGAAGTAACGGATAAGAGGATGAAAACACCACTCAGAGAATGACATTATCAGTAGCTCTCTGCATTGGATTTCCTGTTGACTCACCCATCCTACCAGACTACTGTGGCACTGTTTCACAGGTTTGTATGTTTCTGCAGCCTCTTTAGCTCTTCCATTGATTTTAGTAGGAACCCTTGTGGTTGTGAAACAAGTCACGCTCGGCCAACTTGATAGTAGCAACAAGCTCTGATGCTTGCTCTTTCCAAACTAAATCAGCTCCCGCAAACATATTGCTGCTGGGCAGAACAATCTAATAGGAAGTCTTGTTTTCCTGCTCCACAGTAAGTAATTAGAGAGAGGGTATCTGATGTGACCAATACACCAAATGCAGCACTCCTGCGTGGGCAGCCTTTCGGAAAAGACCGTTGTTTTGCCTGCAGTGAGCACTCCACAGCATTACTGGTTTACCGCTGTGCTTTCTACTGAACCAACACTTTTATCCGAATATACGACTCCTGCAGTTATTAAACGAGAGGAAGACAAACCACCAGTGGCACCTGCAATGAGTCTCCCGAAACTAGTACACATAATGTCATGGGAGTACTGTACACTCAAAAAGACTGTAGATAATGAGAAAATAAAAAGTAACTGTGTTACATTATATATCTTCAGATATTAAAAGGTTTACACCACTGTGTCTGAAAAAAGAATTTGCCATTTTATTGTGAATAAAAATAATAAAAAGGCTCCAGGTAAATATGCATATCTGAGCAGAACGTCCATATAATGCTTTGAGAGGAACTTTAGTGTGAAGCTAAATGGCAGCAATAAATGCACTGCAGCAGTTAACTCTGCGCCTTGTGCAATAACAACGACCAAAAGAAACCGTTCTGCCGCAGGGTTCAGTGAGAGGTGGCAATGACAGCAGTAATGCTAGTAATGATAGTGACGTTCTCCTGGGAATCTGACAAGAAAATCCACACCCACTTCAGGCTGGTGTTGCAGTTTTTTATTCTGCACTTTTGTGGAAGTCATGCGACAAATAATGTGACAAGAACTGTTCTGTAAGAGTGAGAGTGAGTAACGGAGGTTAAGGGTGCTGCTGTGCTCCACTCAGCGCTGCACACCTGATCCCTTGTTGTTTCTTGCTCGTTCTTGTATTTTATGTGTTCGCCCTGCATGAGGGTCCTGACAGCTCCGGGCCTAACCCCCCCCCCCACACACACACACGCTGAATCAGCTGCCATATTATAGCCCACCTCTCCCGTTCCTCCTTCTAACGGTTATAAACCTTAATTTAGTCCTCGCAAAGATAGAAGTACAAGATTAAACACACTCAGAGATGATAGATGACATGTATGGACCAGTCTGTGTAGCCCTTGTTAGTATGCTCGGCAACCCTCAGTTCAGTCTTAAGCCTCCACATACATATACTTCTATATATAGCGCTATCAGTTCTCATCCCCTTCACACCACTGGCAGGCACGTGCTCTGAGCTGCACACACACTGTGAAACAGCACAGGGATCCTCAGATGACCATAGTAATGACTCAGAAACACCCGAGAAGGATCCACATGCTAAACGTTTACACGAGCCTGTCCCTTGTCCCGTAACTCTCCAATACACGTGACGCACACATGTCACACATCTGAGATTTATTTGTGCATGCTGTCACTCACTACAGCATTAGCATCCCAAAGTGTTGCCATCATATCCTCAGGGTTACTGTGTCTTTCAATGGTTGCCAGCATGCGTAATTATATGCAAAATTAAGAATGGAAGAACGAGACAGAGCATGAAAGGTGACCTGCATAACGCTGGCATGACTTCTAATAGGGTTTGTGTTTATAAGGGAACTATCAGCACGTGTCCAGTGTCTCTGCTGTTCGATATAAATATGCAAATACATCATAAATGCATAATACAGTCACATTATAGAGTTATGTAGACATCTGAGACTACACACATACTATTATAAGAAAGAGGCTTGTTGTTGGCAACCTCATAGTAAACACACAGGTCTGCAAATCACAGATTGATTGATTGATTGATTGATGGGTTGCCACACTTTCTTTCAAATACTGTGGCAGCTATCCAGCTGTTTTTAGCAGGTGTGTGAGCGTAAATTGCGTGCTGAGTGCTCCACTTCACACAAATAACCTTTGCTTTACATCCACACAAAACAGACCAGCGGAGGAAGAATTACTTAAAGTGTCAAGTTCACAACAAAAAAATCAAATCGTAGCGTAAATGTAGGTAAAAGTAAGGAGTAAAAGTGTCAAACAAAAATAAAACTAATATTTCAATCCCATACAACTCTTAAATTAACTGCAAACAAAATGTGTTTCTGTGACCACTGCAATGAAAAACACATTTCATCTCCCTTCATATTCACTCAGAACTTCATCAAGAGACTCTTGACATGAATAACATCAAGGCAGGCTTCAGAGCAGCAGCTCATTTCCACTGAGCCTTGAGAAATAGATACATAAGATACAGGCTCCCTCTCATCTCCTAGAGTACATGATGCAGAGCCAGTGTGCGCACACTCTCGTAGTGTCATAGCCTCTCGATATCGGACCAAATCTGGGGAAAAGGCAATCTCTTTTCTTTCTGCCCTCATTTGCACTGAATTATGAATATAAAACAAATTCACTTGACATTGACATTCATTATTCCTGCATGTGTTTTACATCATCTGAATTTGCATGGGCAGCTATAAGCCTATAAGCAACCGCAAAAGCACAAGAAATAAACACATTATATAATCCACTTTTGAAAGAGTATTTTCAAATATTTTGAAGGAAAATACATTGAAAGAGAATGTTACATGACGGACAGCTTCTTTGCCCTCTTTCTTGTCCTACCCGACCATCTCCCTCTCCCAGCAGAGCGAATTATTTCGGTGAAAGAGGAGCATGTGCCACAGGGCAGAGGAGCTGATCCTGAAATAATTTGTTTCTTTAAATAACTGAGGGAATTGATGCCTTGAGCTAAACATATATTAACATAAACAGCTCCATTTCACATGGTGTACAACCCCCGACCACAATGAAGGTTCAGGTAGGATAAAGTCGAACACAACCTTCCATGACTTTGTGTGAGTGTTTATTTATCCAGGTACGTGGGAAATCTAGATGTTTGAAGGCATCATCTGGGTGCCTTCCGAAAGAAAAAAGGTCAAATATGCGATTTCTGTTAGAGCCAAATATCCACAAAACAACGGAAGATTAGAAAGCACTTAGCCATGGGCATTTTGCTCACATGCCCTTCCCATCACAGGAATGCACACACCAAAATCAAACAAGGTAAGGGGCATCAGCGATAAAAGAAATGTCTTTTTATGTAACATGACCTGTAGTTTTGGCTTTTCTTATTC
Organism: Gadopsis marmoratus; assembly: GCA_036023855.1. Classification (NCBI taxonomy): domain Eukaryota; kingdom Metazoa; phylum Chordata; class Actinopteri; order Centrarchiformes; family Percichthyidae; genus Gadopsis; species Gadopsis marmoratus. The sequence continues at coordinate 10,652 of JAVQJF010038007.1, forward strand.
TCTGGTTGTGTGGAGCAGAATATCCTGCTTCAGTGAGAAAGTTTTCTAGTGTTTTTTTTTTCTCATTCTGCTCATTATAAACAGACATCATAAAAAACCGCGTCATTGAAACATAAATGTGCATTACGGCTAACAGGGTGGAATTTCATTTACTTAAAGAGATTGGAAAATCCATAATTTGTTCGTCATGCTGATAGATCTGCATATTTGTGATTTGCACGTCTGTCAACCTCTGCATATGAACCAGAAGAACTAGGAGGCCTAAACGTTACTCCTAATGGACAAGATAACAGAACCTCTATCCAATTTAATGTAATTCAATCTGACAAGGCCTCAAAATGACCACAGAGTTGAAACAACACAAGCTTCACAAAGGTGGTGTTTTTTGCCGGGCTGTATTGCACAGAATTTAAAAAGTGTTCCTTCTATCTAAAGTAAATAATTCTGACCACACATTTTTGATTCTAAATTCAGCGCTGCATGTCCTGTAGTCAAGCGTGCTTGAAACAGCAGATTGCTGCTATGATGGCTTGTCTGCTGACTAACATGTTACAACAGACACATTTATCACGTACAGTCCTCTGGAAAGGATGATGCAGTGGATGACAAACGTCGCCGAGTGGTACCTTCTCTTCACTGTCCACACACAGCCGGACTGACTGACATAAGCACAGCTAAAATTATCAGCTCGCCTGATCTGAGCCAAGCCTGGCAGGAATGTGTCACAGGAACCGACTGTATCAACATATTAACACACGGCTCACACTCCAGCACGCAAGCAAACGGGAACAAACACACACAGACACACAGGTGCACGCACCTCTAGCTGCGCGCCATTACCACAGAAGCACGTCAAAGGAAACAAAACAATGAACACACAGACAACAAATCAGGGTTTCCCCATACACAGATCTGACGGAGTTCAGTAAGAGGGCTTCCAATATCAGATAACTTGCAGCATGGTGTCAGGATTTGCAGAGGTTTGATTAAAGCTGATTACAAGTTGTTTTACAGTTTATTTTGATCCCAGAATAGCATACAGACACTAAGCGCTCCAGCACATCATCATTAATACACAGTGAATGGCTAAATTAGTTTTAAAGTTTTCTGCTCATCTAACCTTATTTTCTATAGTCTTAAACACACTATTACATTACGTTACTATTTGTTTTACTACCATAGCCTTGGTTATCTTATTAGGAAAGAGTGGTATACAGTTTTATGGTTTCAATTTTATTCATACTAACAAATAGAAATGACGCAAATGCTGACATCCAAACAGGCGTGCTTGGCATGTATACAGTACCTATAAGATGGAGAGAGTGTGTCCTTCAAGACGTAATGAACCGAGACATAAGTGGTTCAAAGATTACTATCCAGACAGTGAACACAGGAACATCAATAGTACATTGTTTTAACAGATCAGTGAGTGTCACTAATCTATCCTTCAGTTGTATTCATATAGAATAACAGCCTTACCTCTCCACTGTCACAGGCAGGGAAATGCCAGTGCTATATAATGCCAAATGGTATGCTGAACATCTTCTTCTTTGGACTTTTATAGCTTATAATGAACTGACACATCAACGCACAAATCTCTGTGTTACTGTAAAGGTCAGAATCGCAAGTCCAGATGGAAAACAGGCAGTTGTCCCCCTTACCAAGGAGTATATGCACTGTCCAAATGACCAAAAATGCAAATTTCTTGCAAATGTCTCTGAAATATGTAACACTAATGTAAAACATGACATGAGCACGAGCACAGTGGTAATGATTGTTTTTCAGTTCACTGTTTTGAGATTTGTGGTTTTGGTCATTGTTAAATCGGCCTGCAAAAGCAATTTCTCTCTGATGGAAGTGAATTTAGAAATGGACCAAACAAGGGTAAATCAAAAGTGACTTATTGTGATGTCACATGAAACGCTAAAGAAATGGCACAATATAGCCAGTGCTATTACTAAGACCCCCCCCCCCGCCCCCGGGGTTTCTCTCTAAATATATCCAACATGACATGCTTCTCACAGCTCAGTCACTAAGTTTTCACCACATGGCTCTAGCCCCGCAATACAAAGTAAATATGGCTGAATAAATGCCCACAGCCAAAGCACAAGCATGCACTCACATATTTATTCCACACATAAATACCACACAGTACACGGATGGACATCTAAACAGACGCATACACAATTATTTCGTGACCAAACTAGTGACAAGACTCCACCAGTGATGCTGAAGTCAGAGAGCAACAGTGTCTGCAGAATCTGTTAGGCTCAGTCTCCAACTTAAATGTCACATTTCTTTGTCCCACAGGAACAAAATTGTTTGTGCTCCCAACTGAAGCACATAAGTACATAAAGCACCAAACTGTATGTATACCAAAACTTGTGACATAAAGAAACTAACACCATAAAATCACTACGTCACTTCCACACGACCATTAACCCATCACTTCAAACAGATAAACACAATGATCTTATCAGCCCCTTTTAACTATGCAGTCTGTGTTTGGCATCTGTAGACAAATCAGCAAACAACAACATGTAACATGTAACAATTATGTGAGCTGAGTCCAGCAAATCAATAAAAACTAAACTAAAATACAAGTTAATAAAAGCTATATTAGCCATCACAGCTTTTACAGCATAGGATAATAACAATTAACCTGACCAGACTCTTAGAGAGCTCTTCTGAAGCTGTTACAGCTCTCAGAGGAACTCCTCTAGCTTTTAGACTTTAATCAGACTTTCTCTTCTTCAGACTTCACAAAGTTAAAAACATAGAATGAATGTGTTTGAGCTGTACTTGTGCCAAAGTACAAGTTTTGTCATGAAGACCTTTCCCACCCTCTCTGATGGACTTGTATCAAAGCAGCATAAAAATAAAAAATAAAAATTTACATAAACCTGCACATACAATTTGTTGACCATGGAGGAATCGTGTTGCTGTTACCCATGGCAACACAATCACCTTAGAGCTGATCAAGTCTGCAAGGAGGACAAAGAGAGCAGCACACCTGGCTAGATGCCACTGTAAGGTCTGAAGGGCAAGTACAGTCAATCTCTCATTCATTTACAGAAAGATATAATACACCGTATGTTTGTGGGGCAGCAAATCCAGTAGTTACAGTATTGGCGATCATTCAGTTAATCCTTCAGCTTGTGGTTAAGTTTACATCCCTCCTCGCCTGACTCTCACCCCTCCTGTGCAGCTCCAGTGACATTCCTCCCATGCCAGCGGGACATTCCAGTCTCCACTTCCACTCCCCCGGACCAGAGGTGCCCCTGGACCACTATTTCAATCTTTTTAAAAAACATCTCAGCCTTTCTGCATATACATGTACTGTACGTTTGCAGATTATAACATGAGACCAAAGTGTGGACCTCGTGGAAGATGAGGTTTAAACCTCCGGAAACCCATTTTACTGACTGAGTAAAAGCAAACTTTACTAAGTAAAACAATCTTGCTTTCAGCTTGATGTAAATGCAATATTAATAATATCCAAAGAGTTTTAAAGCTTTCTCTGGAACTGACAGGTTATAGAAATTGCTCAATTCATGTAATGCATGTAATCTGAAATTGTAAAAATCACCAAACCTATGGGAGTTTTCATCTGTGTGTAGCGAATAATACAAAATTGCGCAGAAAATAAATGTGCTTTCTCAAAGAAACATTGATATCTTTTGTGTGTGTCGCGTTTAAACGTGTTCAATGAAACAAGCTCTCATCCCAGTTATTACATACTCGGTGCAAACAACATTTTGAAAAGCTTTTTAAAAACATACTTCACCAAGCCACAAATCATTGTTTTGAGTGTCCCCAAGTCTGCAATCACAACAAAATATCACCACACCACCTATCCAGCACAGATAACTGCAACCTGTCTCTCCACTCATCTGTAATCACAGTCAGGTCAGCCCCACAGAGGGCTGTCTTACATACACAAGCAGGAACTACGTTATGCTGCATTGGACAAACCCATCACAGGCCAGAAAATGGCCTGCAGTGTTCGTTTGCATACAGACAACATAGGGTGTATGCGTCCACCAGCGGGAGGGAGGGGAACGAGGAGGGAGGGATGGAGTGGAGAGAAGGAGATGTGAGATGCAGGAAAGGCTGGCACCCTCTGCCAAGGGTGTGAGATGGAAATAGTGGAGGATTAAGGAATGAGCGCTGGCACACAGTGGGGATGGCATGAACGAGCAAGGATGGAGAGAGAAAAATTTACTTACAGCAGGTTCCTGGCAGATGAGAGAGAGAGGGGTACGAGGAAGTTTCAGCGCGCACTCCTCCATAGGGAGCCATATCCGTCCACCAAACCCGACATCGCCAAAGCAAAAAGCACCTCACACAGGTAGTCTAGGGAGGGTGGCAGGAACAGGGTGTGTGTGTGTGTGTGTGTGAGTGGGATCTGGCTTTAACGCATGCATGAGTGTGCTAGATGGAGGGAAAGCAACAGAGAGAGAGAGAGAGAGACTCTTAGGAGGCAAGAGATACAGAGAGATTGTACAAGCTGACTGGCTGGTGTGAAAATGGGAGGGGGCTGGATTGACCAATAGTTTATGAGATGAGCAGAGTGAAGGGGAGATGGCAACAGAGAGACAGAGAATTGTTTTAATTCCTGCCCTCACTCTCCCATACCTCTCTCCTCCCCTCTCACTCTCTCTTTCTGTTATTGGTATGTGTAAGGAGAAAGAGGAAAGCCCAAACTATCAAACAGAAAAATGGTGATGCTTCATAATGAGAGAGCCAGTCAGTGTGAGCAACAGGGAAGGCAACCAGTCTGTCACTCTTCCTCTCCTTCTCATGCATTACAGAGTGTAGGTGCAAGAGATATAAATGGCCAAATCCTGATGGGAACTCTGATAATTGATTGCCGGAAATGGTGATGAATGTAGAGCTCAGCTTAAAAGGGACATGCAGTGGCTGGTGGAGGGGTGTAAGGAAGAGAGAGAGAGAGAAAATGAGAAGTGAGTGACAGAGATCAAATCAATGGGATGTAAGTAAATGGGCGATTAAGAGACACGGGGTTCAAGTTCTTAACAAGGATAAAAATCAGTGTTGTTATTTTTGTTTATGTTTGTGTCTGTATAGAGCTGGGGAGGTAAAGAGTGGTAAAGAGGAGACGTAACAGTGACATATATGGACAGGACAATATTGTGATAGTGGGGTTTGTAAGATCCGTGTGTGTGTGTGTGTGTGTGTGTGTGTGTGTGGACAGCAGAGGCATGAGCACCATCCTCTGTGCTAGTGTGTGTAGTGCCTGTGTTCATGCGCATGGGGGTGGGACCAAACCACCTTCCCAGGATTTTGCTGCTGCGGGAGCACCATGTTGCCATGGAGACTGCATCCAGTGCAGCAGAACACGCAGATGGCCGCTCGCTCTCTCTCTCTCTTTCTGAAATAAGTCCAGTTTGCTTCTCATCCCTGACCAGCAAATCATAAAAGCTCGTCTCTGTGCAGTTTTATAAAACCCTCCAGGTATAGACAAGCTTTGACTCAGCGTACAGACAACTATTTTTTGATGGAAGAGAATAGGCCTTTCATGTTATATAACATATGTATATATATATATATACATACTGTATATCTAACGTTTGGACAATATTATAATGTGAAGGCTGGAGCAGAAAAGGTGATGCAAACACGCTGTGGTTTAATCAATATCTCTAATCCTGTCCTGCTGCCCATTTTCCAAAGCATACGGTTCTCAGTCTAGCAGTCTACCTTTCAGGCAGACATTACTTTAAGTTCACAGCAGGATATTATGAAAATCAAAATGCAGAGATTTGAAATGAATCCAGGTTCTTTTTGGTTCATTTTTGCAGACTTTCTATGCATTAATTTAAATGTTTAGCACCTTTTAAATCGTCCTTTCCCCATATGCATGGTGTGCTTTCATTTCAGCTCAGTAATAGGTCTGTGACACTGACTTTACAACATTCAGGACCTTTCAGGAAGTCTGTTGATTGTCATGCTGAAATGAATGGTAACAGTGTGGATCTGTAAGGTGCAGTATTAGTATGCAAACGTCTGGTGTGCTTTTGGAAAAATGATCAGCAGTAATGTGCAGCATAGACAATTTGATGGCCCTGTCAACAACTGACCAAACCAACCACAGATGATACATCACAAACATCACAGTCTGACCCCTTTAAACCCAATTAGGTGGCTTCCTGCAGAAGAGAGATAGACAGGCTGAACTCCACGCTTCCATCTCTGTGCCCAACTAGATATTTTGCTGTGAAAAGCAGTGAAATGAAAAAAATTGGATGGAAAAAACTTAAATATTGACAGCATGGTTTACCTTGCTGGCAACAGTGTGACATTTACCCAGCTAATCAATGTGCCCTGCTGCTCCAACTCCCTGATGTTTAAGCCCATCTCATCAGTGTAGACAGAAAACAGCATGCATCCTAATCAGAGCGGCTGCAGCAGGAAGGACATTAATATCAGCACTAAGCAACCTTATTTTAGGGTGACTGATGAAAATAATGAATGTTTAATGTTATCTTGAAGACAACTAGCCTGTGAGGAAAGTATAGAATACTGTAACAGTTATGGGCGGCACTGTTAAAACCTTTTCATACAGCCAGGGTCAAACAACAGACAATGCAAAATGTGTGCAAACAAAACCCACAAATTTGACATATTTTGTGTGCACTTACCCATCCATTTTATTATGATCAGACTGGTCCCTAATGAAGGTTAGCAGGTAAATGTCCTAGATTCTCCAGATGCTCTTCTTCTTTCCTTCATGCAGAAAACAGCTGGGATTAACAGACAGACCTGCACATCTGAATGCATTTACATTACAAAATAAATAAATAGCACATATTCATAAACATGCAAGGACCACACAAGGTTTTCCACAACAGATTAATGGTTCTGGATTCTGTAGCGTGGCCATGAACATGATGAACACCTATGTCAGATGCATTCTCCTATATATTGCACTACTGAATAACTCATTGCTTCACTCACTACTTACATATTTTGGAGGATCAGCTATTATCATGTGGAGGGCGCTGCATGACCCTGCGCTGCATGTAAAAGCAAGAAGTTCAACAAAATGGAATGACAGATGCTGGGGAGCAAATCAGGAACCGACTCACCTCTGTTTGAATTGCACCATCTAGTGGCTGACTGCACAAAATCACCCACCCTAATATTTGAAAAGCCAAAGTGCGTAACGGCTATGAGAAAAACACTCCCGAGCCAATAATATCTAACAAATGAAACATTTATTATATCTTTACACAGTATCTGAGAGGTTCACTGAGAAGTGTCTCTCTATGTACACTTACATGTTTACAGGGACAAGTTTAGTGTGCGTGAAGAGTTGCGATGGAGAAGACAAACACTTCACGACTCATGACTCCAAAACAACGCACCGAAGTAGGCAGAAACAGAATCGCATCATCCCCAACAACCGCCCCCCCCCCCAAATCTCATGAGATGACCTCGTGGCGCGTCTGACTCCAGATCAGAAGGTTGCGTGTTCAAATCACGTCGAGGTCAATTCTTTGAATTTATGCACCTGATCACACACCAATATGCAGCTGTTTCTGTGTTCAACTGTTAATCACAGCAGACTTCCTTGATCATCTCACATCCAAAATATCCCAAAGTGTAAAGGATCTTCTGTGTACAGTGAAATTGCACACCCCTCCTTTTCTTCTCTGTTACAGGTTTCAGGTTTTTCCACGCTTATGAAAAGATGGAAACCTAAAATGTCTCAGTGGATCACAAGTGGATTCCTTGCGGTTTTCTTCTCCAACCTCAAATCTGATGACCCTTGTAAACAGCCTAATTAATGCCCATAGCTGCTGTGGTGATGGAGTTTATTGCACAAGCAACCCCAATAGTTGCCAACCGAAGTCAACAGTGTGATTGTCTGTCACGATACTAAAGAGCAGGGAACTGAGTTTCAGCAGGTTTTATTTTGTTTTTTTAAGTAAAAACGTTTATGTAAGACAAATTTCATCTGTGCTTATTAGGCTTACAATTTATAAGTACACTGAAAAAAAAACATGGAAATATTTTACTGACAGCTTTTACTTGATAACATTCATAGCTGAACTGTTATTATGCATTCTTGAAACACGTCCAATATTAATCTACCTTTTTGGTCCAGCTGCCGGTTCCCACATTAAAACATATCCAGGATTGTCACTATACAGGCTTTTTCTTTGCTTTTCCTTCTTCCCTTTTGTGTTTTCTCTGTGTCTTTAACATATTGGCTTCATCTCGCCTCTCACATGCTCCTCTCTACTTAAATGCTTCCTCACAATACAGCTTGCAAGTGTCCTTCCCTCTCGCTCACCCCACTCCCTCACTTTTTCCAAGTTTCCCCCATCCTACCCCCTTTCTCTTCTCTATTCAGGTTTGTTTCTCATGTTTCACTGGGACACACACACACACTGCTGATTTACATAACCCTGGTGAGAGCCAGAAGGTCACCTCAAGTCCTCAGGCCGTGACTCACATGCGATGGTCCTTAGCAGCACTCGGTGTTCTATCACAATGGCCTGATTGTACTCTGAAGCTCTCATTTTACATCAAACAGGTCAGTCTGTGCTGACGTAGTGCTCTGCTCCAAGTACCAGACTGTTGTCTCTGTGTGTGTGTGTGTTCATGCAAGTCCATGCTTTGAGCATTTGCTTTACGAACCTGATGGAGAGCTTGTGCACTTATCGCAAAGACAAAGTAGGTGTCTAATCCCTTAAAAACAGCCCATATTTTTTATCCCAAATTCCCACTTTTAGTCTATGCATTGCGTCCCTCGATTTTGAAAGGCCAGGCGACTGAAAATGTCCCCATTGAGCGCTCGCCAGTGGGAGGGATAGATGAAGGAGGACAACAGAACAGTCAGACAGGAGCCTGTATTGGGCAGTTTGTTCGAGAGAGAGTATTATTACACTGCGAGGGCTCAAATGCAATGGCTGTAAACAAACCCTGTTGCCCAAGTAACACAGCTGAATGTCTTTTTCTTCGCTTTCTGCCCAGACTCTCAGGGTGGCACAGTGGTGGCAGGACAGATCATCTGGAAGCCAAAGAGGAGCTGGCAGCACCCAGCATGGGTTCACCAACAACAATGTGCCTTATTCAAAATGTCTGGCCACTTATAAAATTTAAATGGAAACACTTACGGTCTAAATTGCCGGTCTTGTTGCTTTTGTCTCAATGTACATATCCTAAATGTGTTAAAGGCCTTGAAGTTAAAAGGCTAACTCCTCTGCTCTCTGAACAACTGCCTTCCAGCCAGACTGACAAGAGAAAGAAAATAATAGATGAAGTGAAAGGCAAGACTTGGAAACTGACAGGCAGACGTCACTAAGGAGACATTAGTGCCAGGCAGACTTTCAAGGATCTCATCAAAAGGACACATTTCAACCTGTTGAGCAGTAAATAATAAATGTTGAGTGCATATCCATAACACAAGCAAAATAATTCTAATAAAAAAAAAAGGTTGAATGTCGACCTTTATTTCGTACAAAAAGACAAAAAAGAAAGAAAGATGTTACGAATTTTGAATGTGGTTGACTCCCACAAAATCAAATCCTTCACAGTTCAAAGCAAGTCCTCAGTTACCTTGGTTCCACTGAAGGGTCAAAAGAAAGTAAACAAAAAATTAACAATCTAAAATGCACAAAAAAAAAAGACAAAGCTTGGTCTTTGTCTCTAAATAAAATTTTAATCAAGTATTAGATCCTTTAAAGTTTTGTTCTTCCACATCACCAGGTTTACTTCGGCCTCCAATGCGTCTGAAAAAGGATATGAACCCGGAGCCGCTCACTTGCCCCTCTACATGACTCTCCGCCTTACTGCCAAGCAGTGAACAGAATCCTGCTCCTTCTTCTCTCACATTTTCTGTCCCTGATCCAGAGGAGTATGACCTTTGGGATATGCTTCTCTGGAACAAGTCTCCCAGCCGGAAGAGAGATGCTTGAGATCGCCTGTTTTCATCCATGGAAACCGACCTGAGCAATGGACCCTGCGACACGGCTCTCTGACTGGGGCACTCCGGAAGAGATGCAGAACCCACAGATGGAGATGTCAGACTGTCCTGACTGCTTTCGTTGCTCTCCCAGACTCCATCGTTGAGGTCATCGCCATCAGACATTGAGTAAAGTCTGCATTGTTGTACTTGTCTGTTGCGCTGAGGGTGGTTTCTTTGGGAGCAAGTAAAAGGGCTCAGGATAGTCCAAGGGGATCCCACATCTCCATTGTTGGCAAAGAAGAAATCTCTGGTTCTAGGCCGAGGGGTACTTGGGGTAGCTGGTGTGTCTTGCGCGCTCCCCGACCGACGCGGAGTGGCTGAAATTCGGTCCCCATCAAGGCTGCTTTTGCTGTTTTGATAGCGAAGCACCTTCCGAGTTATCACACGCATCTTCTCAGCTTCTTCGTCGTCAAGTTGCTCGTCTTCTTTCTGCAGTTTGGGTTGTTTCTTCTCAGGCCTCTCTTGTCTAGTACAGGGCGTAGCCTCAGTGTTGTCTGCTGATGGAACAGTCAGAGGACTGTCTTCAGAGGGGGAGCCTTCGATTGGGGTAAGCATGTTCTTCCTGCACCTGGCTAATCCCTCTGGAACAGTGGACAGAAAGCTGTGTAAGGCCGACTCCAAGCTGGAGGAGTCCTGCTCAGACTCAGGTCCTGGGCAAAACACCGTGGAGCGACGTTTGGCTGCAAAACGCATGATCTCCTTCTGCTTGCGCCTCTGCTCTGCAGCCTCTCGCTCTTGATTCTCCTACAGTCGTGTAAAGAGAGAACATACGATAAGATACAACACAGTGCAGAACAATGACACAAGGTGACAGGAGGACAGGGCTTGTTAAAATTCAAAGTACCAACAAAAGCTCTTGTAAAACATTTAGGAGTCATCATAATGTTTCACAGAGTGCCCCTTAAATACAAGGCAATAGTATAATACTTCCCTAGGATGCGGCTCATTTCACAGCACATTTAAGTATCGCTGTAAATGTATTCTTACCCGTACAGCTGTATCAAACCGCTTGCAAAATGAATGAAAGATGGAGCAGCACTCCTCCAGTTTGAAGGTAGCTGGGTCTTCACAGAAGTACTCGGCGACAACGTTGCTCAGAGCTTTTAACTCCTGGAGCAAGGACTCCACATCGGCCAGCTTGGTCTCAGCATTCTGAGAAATAAAAAAACATATACATCTTGGTGCTGTTGCACAATTAAGGTCAAACAACAAGGGGAAATCTTACCATGAGAAATGTCTCCATTTGTTGCAAGAGGCCAGGGTGTCTGCTGCGGTACAACTTCACTTCCTTGATCTTCTCGACTTCCCTCTCAAAGTCTGCGATTACCTCCTCTTTACAAATTCTGTGTAAGCGAGTGACATTTACACACTGACATGACATATTCTAGGCAATACAAAAATTGTGCCAAGCAGATTCAGTATCAGATTGAAACAGAATTGGCGACATTTGAATATAGTGTTACCACAAAAATGGTCAGTGTACTAATGATAGCCACCTTGCTGCCTTCCCAATGTGTTCAAGCTGGCTGGGAAAAGTCAGCAGCTCCGCATCGATGTCCTCTGCTTGCTGTGGGTGGAAGGTAAAAGGTCGAGAGCAATGGTGAGTAAAAAGATGAAGCGGGAATAAATCACCTACATAGCATGATAGCAGGATTTTCACAAGTACTTTCTTCAGTGAACATCTATCCATCACCACCTCCTCACCTTGGCAACGTAGTGCATGAGGTTCATGCCAGGCTTGTTGGCCTTGGTGTCTGCCAGCTTGAGCAACGATGTCATCCTGAAGCCAATGGCATTGGCGCTGTAACCACCCTGAATAATAAATTATTAGAATAGTCCATTCATCAGTATAATAAATGCTGAGTAACAAAAACTTCTGAAAGAACAAAGGGCAGCTTAAATGCACCTGATACAATACATTAGCATAGGAAATAAAAACATAACTGTTAAATAAAAAAAAATACCAACAGCGTTCATGTAATTGCCGGCTTTTAATACTAGCCGAATGACTGAGTGGAGGTCATCACAGTCCAACAGCTCTAAGGGGAGACAAGAAAAAGAGATGGAGACAAAAGAACCTTAATATAAAACGTCAAATGAGAACCGAGTGGTGTGAAAGAGATCCATGCTGGGATTGTTAGCAGCTTCGGTGGATGTGTGTGTGAACAGTTACCATTGGCTCCTTTGGTCATGACCGCAACAGAGTTCTTCACCTCCTCCATAAGAGGAAAGAATTCCTCCTTCAGCATCATCGCTTTCAGGCGTTCCTCATAGCTAAAAGGCAAAACCCATCAGCTGTTATTTTATCAGGTTCATTACCCGTTTTTCAGCCCAGAGACATCTGGATGATGCAACATTCTCAAACTGAACAACAAGTCAACAAAAATAACAATGCTGGTTTCCTCAAGAATGCACATGTTTTGATGTGTTGTATGTGAAGTCTGTTGTGCATAAGTGGCAGAATTATTGAAAAGAACATGACCTATGGAAAATAATGCATGCACACACGAACTATCCCATACATTTCTGTCAAGTTTTCAGCAAATAATGCGAGTCAATAAGTGCAATACTTTCACACATTTGCAAGTAAATTAGTTGGCTTGAGGTTGCAAAGAACATTTCTTTAACTAACATGCAATAGAATGTTGCAGAAATATACTCTTTCAAAAAACTCAAGACTCACCCCGTCACTTTGACCAGCTGCACCATGAACTGGTCAGCCTCGGGTAACACAGAGTGGTTCCCGTTGAATGACAGCAGTTGCTTCACCTGTGCATTGACACGGGTTTGACTGACCAATGTGAAGAATTTGCAGTAAGGGACATACATTCTCTTCCAAAGCAAATTAATAATTAAAAGTAAAAGATGAACTTCAGGTCAATTGTAATATCTAAACATAATAATAATAATTATCATCATCATCATCATCATCATCTTTATTTATAGAGCACTATTCCAAAACCAAGTTGACAAAGTGCTTCACACCGGCAAATCTAATCATCTACACTTCCAGTAGTTACATAACACAATAAAACCTACAAACAAACAATCAATAAAATCAAGTAACATGAGAAAAGGCTTTACGGTAAAAATGTTTTAAGAAAATATTTAAAAGAGGTTACTGAGTCTGCGGACCTGATGTCCTCAGGCAGCTCATTCCAGAGCTTTGGGGCTCTAACTGCAAATATTCTGTCCCCTCTAGTTTTAAACCAGGTTTTAGGAACCAATAGAAGACCTTTGTCCGAAGATCTCAAGCTCCGTATTGGCTTATATGCAACTAAAAGATCAGATATATAGGATGGGGAGAGGCCATTGAGAACCTTGTAAGTCAACAATAACATCTTAAAATCTATTTTTTGACTGTTACAATAATCTATATGGGAGGAGATAAACGCATGCAAAATAATCTCCATATCCTTAAAAGATAAAATGGATCGTATTTTGGCTATATTTCTAAAGGTGATAAAAACAAGACTGCACAACTTTAGTTATGTGCTGCTCAAAGCTCCGAGGTTCTTAGCCACAGGCTTGATGTATTCCACATCAAATGAACCATCAAATGGCAGTATTTGTTTTGTAATGTTCTCTGGGCCATTTACAACTATTTGTTTTGCGCTGGAGTTGAGCTGCAGAAAATGTTGTGACATCCAATTCTTGACATCATATGTAGTGAGCTCAGCATACAGGCTGATATATTTAGAAATACTTAAGATTATCATAATGCTTATTTTCTACACACAGAACCAAAGTGGAAGAATGAGGCGAGAGGAGTGAAGCAGTGGTTACCTCAGTTTCTTCTGGCAGCAGTTTACAAAGCTCTTTGAGTTTGCCTGTTCCAAATCTGAGCCAGTTCCCTTGACAAATGTCCTGAACCATTTCTGACACTGGCCTGCAGAGGGAGACAAAAGCCAACAGTAATACAAAAAGGCACTTAAAGGCTGCCTTAAGTCCTGCAGATATGGTTTATCAAACAGGATTAATTACAGAGACAAACCCTGATGACAAACAGTGACCAAACGTGGAATAATGTGTATTTAGCAGCTTAATGCATTCAAAGATGTTTGTTAGATATTGGATGTTGCAGATTCCCGGGTCACCTCTGATTCAAAGGACGGCGTATGGCAAGTTACAGATTTCAATTTTAATATGCAAATTTGTGCAGTAAGGTGATCCAAAACTGAATGTGGTCATAGAAGTGAGGGGGAGTGGATGGTGTAAGTAAGTGTCTGTATTGTACTTTTGCAAGAACGTGTCCGTCAGAGATATTCAGACACACATGAAAGAAGTAAACACTGGTATTTTTACAACATCCAGAAAATGACAAAATACCTTCAGGTAGCATCGTCAGTGCACCTTCGTCACTACCACACAGAAGCTGGCGCAATTTGAATTTGGCTAAAGCAGACGTCATTACAGCACCTAGCTGTTGACACCCATTGAGAGTGCATTTGATATTCAAAGTGAGAGCTGAGTGAACGTTGGCCTGAAAGTGACATCATCTTGATAAGGTTCAGACACAGAAACTCCTGTGCCGAGTACAGTATGTTAAACATTTTGCTAAGATGGGAGCTAATAAACAAAACAAACAAAAAAAAAAAGATCACAACTCCCTAAACTTGCTAACATGTTTGGGCAATTTAATGTGATGATATGCAGGATGTATTTGATCCAGGCACAATTTAAAGAGACATAACTGCAGGGGGAAATGGGAGGTGTAAAGAAAACACTTGCCCATCACTGCCCTGCCGGCGAGTTTAGCTGTGTTAGAAGGGATCCAACAAGCAATCGTGTCCCCATTGCTACATTACACAAAAAAACAAAAACGGAAATCTTTGTTCAAAGAGTTAAATAATCACCTATATTACAGTGGTAATCCAACATGACCACAAACCTGTTGGGTGTGACCTCCCTTTCCATCCTCTCTGCTTCAACTACTAGGGCAGCACTGTGTTTACCGATCATTTAAGCATTAATAAAGTGAAAAGGACACAAGGCACTTAAAAAGGCATTTCCATTTATTTAAATATGGTCCCCTGAGATAAAGATACCTCTGGTTCGGTAATGATTAACACAGTGGAAGTGACCGGTGTGCATTTGACTTGAAAGAAAGGTCCTTAAGTTCCCATTGTGTTTTCATTTCGTCATCTGTAACTTTGATGTGTTCTTTCACCGGATCATACTCATTTCCTTTTGTAAAGACACTCATCCTGACCGATATCCCTCTTTCAGATTGAACTTCAGCAGTCCTTACCTCTTGAAATGTCTCAGGAATATCCCAATGTTCATACTCTTCTTAGAGTCAAGGATTGTGACCTAAAGAGAAAAGCAAAACAATCATTAATGCCAAGTTTCGCCTCTGTACAGCCATATTCAGATGAAAAGACACATCTGACCTCAACATTAAATTGCATTTAATCTTTGAGGAAGCAAAAACATTTTTTTTTGGTGGTTTTGTTTGAGCAGTTCCTCACTGATGTCATGATTAGCATGGAACTTTTAAAAAGCAGTTCCTATTTATGTGTTCGTTACTTCCCTAGTTTCTGCATTCTGCACGAGCTTATGTGCCCATAAAGACTTAGGACGGTCTGCATCAATTACTGGAAATCAACCTGTGTTATATCTAGCAAGGCTTCAAGTAGGGCCTGAGTGCAACTGTAGCTACTTACCTGAGGCTCCTGTGAGAGGAGGTCCATGCCGTCACCGTTCTTCAGACCCATGACCTTTGAACTGCGCAGCGAGGCCCGTTTGTCTACATGACTGAACAACTCCTCTATGCTACGAATATCCAGCACGAGGTCCCTCTGAGGACGCTTAGACGTCCAGACGTTCAATTTGCCCAGGACACGCTGGCTGGGGATGGTGTCCCAGTTCAGCTTTTTCATGGAACGTCGCTGGACATTACGAGAACCAAAAGGAGTGGGAGAAACGAGAAGAGGTGGAGGTGGAGGTGGAGGAGGAGGAGGAGGAGGAGGTGGTGGTGGTGGTGGTGGTACAGTGGTAACACACATGGGGGTAGGCACATGAGAACATGATTGGAGATATGAACCTTCCTGAGCATCCGATGTAAAAGGAGGAGAGGAGTTTTGAGAGGAACAGCTGGCAGGAGAAGCAGATTTTAAAATCAGCACTCCCTCCATCTGTATCTCCCAAATCCAAAGACGATGGGAGGAAGTATCCCGCTGTTGGCCACTCAGATCTGAGGAGAAATAAAATCCACAAAAAAAGTTGCCGCACTTTAGACAAGAGGGGTAAATTAGTTTAGAACCTAAAAATGAGGTGGTCCCCCAGGAGACGGTCTATTTCAAACGTAATGTTCCCTCATCGTTTCATGGCTACAGGTGAATGTTTATCAAAGTAAGCACAGCATTTCTGAGCATCAACATCACACCGAAGTAAGGAAACATGAAAGATCACATTTCTGCCCAAAAGCCTTTTAACATTCTGGAAAATATCTTGGTCAAAAATCCAACAATTTAAATATTTTATCAAAGCATCGCCGTTCTGTTCTTTTAGGTGACCTGTGAAATGGCTTTGCCCAAAAGCTTCTCCACTCACCTCACCGACAGAAAGACATTTTCATTATCGTTTCACCTTCTGCTTCTCTTCCTTGAATTATACAACAGCATCAACCTTTTGCTCCACACATATAACGTCCTCCACTATTTATGCTTCATCCATGCTGTCATATCTTACACGACACAGGACTTCCTTCTGCACAGCAAAGGTACAAACGCCTCACACGGCTGGATTTACACCTCGCACTGCTTCAAAGAGCCGACTGCTGTTTTCGGCTCCGAGCTCGTCCATCACGCAACATATTTCACGGGTACATTTTGCTGCTGAAGGAGGCAACAACAGAGAACAACAGGCGAACCGGCTGGAACTAAATGAGGTTCTATGAAAGACGCTGTCCTATTTGATGGGACATTTCGCACGCCGAACATAAACGCTGTGCTCTTTTCCCAAAAAAACAAGGCTGCATTAATTTGACTTTTTTTTTTTTAAACACATTTTCGCGTTCAGCTCTTTACACACAACGAAGGGGTCGCGTCCTTAACGGCTGGCAAATCATCCGCACAATAAATAGACTTCTTGTTTTTAACAACAGCCTCCGGAGCTTCCACCCGAGCGCCGCTACAGATTCACTCGACTCACCGCGCTTTTAAAACGTAGCTGTCAAATAAATCCGCACTCCGCTGTGGCCTCGTGCACCTGCACAAACTACAGCGCGTCTCACGAGCTGCAGTCGCAGGTGCGGGCCGCGCCTCCACCAATCAAATCCAAGTCAGCGTCAGCGCCCCTCACCCCCCCACCCCCCACCGGCACGGGAACGCCCCTAACTTCAAAAAAAAAATTATAGGCGATCTTGATTTGGTGATGAAGGAAAACGCTTCTAATATTTAAGAAACGGAATGTATGACGAGAATAGCATTCTATGAGTTTATGATATGATAAATGCTGCCGTGCCATTTCATTTCTGTAGATTCTAAGAGATGGTTGGCGTATATTTATAGGTGTACAAATTCAATGACACAGCGGCAGTCACATGTGCAGCTAGAATTGGCAGGTAAAGAAGAATTGCAGCTGGTGCAACTTGTGTGCGAACTGCTGGTCCTTAGGTGTCAGAGGAGAGCAGGTTCAGAGATGTATTGGTGAACTCAGGGTTCCAGTTACTTCAATAATCAGTTAGTGCAATTATTATTATTATTAATTACATGAGAAATCTGATAGATGATGGGTTCATCAAGATCACTTAATTAAATGCATGTGTGTGACTGTGCTCCAAGCGGTTAAAGTTTTATATGTGCAACAGAAAGCACACCGGGCTACAGCACAAAGCAAATGATGACGACAGAGCAAACAGAAAATACAGCAAGAGCATTTGAAAATGTGTATTTTTAATTTTGCTCCCTCGGGGTGGGGTGGAACTTTTCAGGTCTGAGTGAGGAATGAAAGCAGAGTATCACATCACTCCATGACACGACTTCATTTATCATCTTAAATACCGTCAAGTGCAATCATTCATACAGTACAACACACCACCTCAGCCTAGAAAACATTTGATTGTACACAAATAAAATATTTCATTTTATAAATCTTGGTTCTCTCTCAGCAACAATGTAAAGACTGCTAGTAAGAGTGACTTTAAATGCTTGTCACACTTTTTCAATTTACTCGAGGATTCACAAGTACGGAACAAAATAAATCCTATTGCCATTCATTTAAGTGTGGGGGTTAGGAAAAGGGTTTCAAAGGGGCAGGATTGGAAAAGAGGAGTCACATTGTGTTAATATTGCTGTGTGGTGGTCAAACAGACCAGGAGCTGGCCAGGTGAAAATCCAATTTTAGCCATAAGTGAAACACACTGACACATAAAGAATCCATTTCCTTTCATAATTGCCCTCAACAGTGTAGCATTAAATGGAAAGCCAAAAGTTTGGATTCCGCTAGCTTCAAAATTTAAATCATAAGCATGGCGTAAAGTCAGTCCATGCGAATTGGCATGCAGAAGGCCAAGAGTAGAGCATCAGCGCATTCACACATATCTGTACTTACACTTCGGATCGCTGCCTGCCATGCAAATACAGGAGACAAGAAGCTGGAGGACGAACACATTAACTGATAAAGCTCTGCCTTCTACCTCTTCTAGAGGCTCTCATTAAAAATGGTAATACAATCCTTATCAATCAATCAATCAATCAATCAATCAAACAATCCTTGATTATCTTCATTTGACTTCACAGAGGTTTGACACTGAGAAACTAAAACACTTTCTATCAGTTAGTTTAGAAACAGTTTTTGGAGTATATCAATTACAGATTTGGTTATCCTGAGACAAGTTTTCATGTTAGTGTGTCATCTGCAAAACGCCATAAATACATAAATTGAGCAATTTGCACAAACCAGAAGTTCCAGTGTACAATATGTTGATTCCAACAGATTAACACACACACAATGAACATAATAAATACAGTGATGAATAACAATTCAACATTACATATGTAGTACCATGCCGATGTTTTGTGGTAATACTTTCTCTAATTGTCAACAATGGATGATTGTTTACTACCATTATACTAAGACATGGTTTCAGTTACAGGAGGAAAAACAAATTAATCCTTAGTGTTATTCCATTCCCCAACAACTAATTTTATGGCAAAATATTAGGATTAGTAATATTAGACAGCTGCAGTAATCTTCAGTGTGAAGAAAAGTAACCGTAAACAATATATATATTCTACTTTAGGGGGACTGAAAGATATGCCACTAGATGTTATCAAGCACATGCCATTGACTTCAAAAAGACAAACAAAAAATAAAACAAAAACCACATTTCAGTGTATCAATATTAAGACAAGCTAAATGAAATGAATTCCTTTCAAATACAGTCCATTAAACTATTAAGTAATTTAGTGAATCCATTCAAGTTTGTTGGATCTTAACTGACTGACATCACCTCAGTGCACAGTGAGACTGAGCCAATCAATGTTGCTAAAAACAACCCACAAAAACCTAGAAGGGTCATCATCCAATAAACATCTCAATTCTCTTTGGGTAAATGAAAGCACAATTAGTAAAGACTCAAACCACTGTACGTTTGGGAAGCTGTGGCAGCGTTCCTTAAATGATCCTTGCATACACAATTTAAATCTGTAGCATTTCTGTTAATTACGGACAAAGCACTGCAATACTTGCAGTCTAAAACACCAGCACACATTGCCCAAACAGTATACGGTCCTTCACTCTGAAGCATAGGACATACAGCTGACTAGAACTGAAATGACAAATTAAAGAGATGACAGTGAAATTAAGTAAAAACTAAAAACGCAACATCGTGATCTTTATAAGCTACAAACAATCAGATCATTTTTATTTCATATGTGAAACAGTACTTAATTAGAAATGTACATTGATTTTAAATGTCTGGACGTTTCGTTCCAGTGTACCATTCAAATCCCCTTCATGTGTAGTTATTGTTCTTCCTGCAGGCCACATGTTAATTTAGTACATTAGGTCACAAAGAGGCACACTAGGAAAGTGATACGGTCCGGAAGAGTTTTGATGTAGTGTTTGGTCACATCTGAGTGTGTTTTAATGGATTTACTAATTTTCCTTTTCCTCATCCGTCTGTGTCAATAAGATAGCGTGGGGTTGAAGTTTAACTCCGAGCACTGGGAGAACTTCAGGAGCACAGTTATGGCCATGAATATGACTAACACAAGCTCACACGGTAAAATAGTGTTGAGATAGAAGGGGGTTAAGTCAAATGGGGGAGAGGGAAAAGAGAGATGAATAGTTTCTCTGGGAATAAAGCACAAAGAGAAGGTTAGAGTGGAAAAAAAGGAATTGGAGAGGCACTAAAAGCCCCCAGACTGTTCATGAAACTGGCCACTTAGTTTCTTGCTGCATTTAGCTCGTTCATCAAGAATACCCTGTCCAATCCTCCCTCATCAGTCCAATCATCCAGTCACACGCTCATCTCACATCTTCATCCACCCAATTATCTGTATGTGTTTCCCTCTGTAGTGGTCCTCTGTAAGTAGGGGGTTTTCAACAGGTAGCAGGTGGTCGAGTAGGAGGCTGCAGGTGGTCAGGCAGACCCTCTCACTGCTCCTCTAACCAGGAGGGCTTGTCGGCCCCTGGAGGCCTCAACTTTATGTTGAACTGCTTCAGCGTCTGCTCCAGCTGCTGCTGGTTGCCAGCAAAGTATGCCGAGATAGCATTATGGAAGAGGAGGAGCTGCTTATGCATCACCTTCACCTGAGAGTGAAAAACAATAAAACAAGGGGGCTTAGGAAATTGTTGTAACCCTTTACTTTGAAGGCTGATGGTGGTGCAGGCCTATTCGGCCCACTGACCTTATTCTCCTCCAAGAACTTGAGTTTAATGATGACGTCTGAGCGGAGGCGTTCATACTTGTCCTTCTGGACTTGGTACTGTTGCTGAGCAGCATCTATGCGGGCCATGGCTACAGCATCCCTCGGACCCAAACTCAGTTCCTCCAGGTCTGACCGGTAGGCATCAAACTCCAGTCTGTTCACAAAAGGGAGGAGAGAAAATGCAGAGTTATAAAAAAGGCCCCAAAAACCTCACTCTTTACTATAAGCGATGGGATCCAACATGACGCACAAGATCTTCAGCCAAAAATGTTAGAACTGTTTTGGTTCATTTCACACGAATGATTACCGTATTTGTGTTTGTTAGTTGGTGTGTTGCGTTTCTGTGCACCAATCAGGATTTAGCAATATTTGAATCAAAATGCGATGTGTTGCTTTGGTCACAAATGTGATCAAACCACACCCACACAGTCCTGATAAAGCTGTGGTTGAGTCTCAGATTTATAAATTATGACTTGCTGCAGTATTTCTTTTTGTTACAATACCGGCATTTCATTTAATGGTATTATAATGTGCATTGTGATTATCAATATTTCTGGGTTTAGGTTTCGTCTATATCCATTTCATAATCCTGTTTTAAAAAGGGATTTCATCCAGTCTCTTAAATTAAAAGAATAATGAATGTATTGCATGTCCTTACCTGGCATTTTCATACATCTTTATCGTCATCAGGGTGTCCTCCATGGTCTTGTTGACCAGTGTATTGATGCTGGACACAAAGAAGTTAATGGCACCAAGTAGAGTCTCCCCGTTCTTACACAGCAACTTCTGAGTTTCTGCATTGTAGCCAAACTCATCCTGTAAAGGCAACAAGGCAATGTGCACAATATATCATGAATGGTATTAATACTTTTAAATGTTGTCTATATTAACCTAACCAGAGCTTCCTCACCTAGCATTATTCAACTTTCAAGTTTCAGATAAATACATGGCAGGCCATATAAAGCTGAACACATTTTGAGGCCTCACCCGTAGCTCTGGAGATTTCTGACTGAGGTCAGCGAAGGTGTCACCCAGCGCATGCTGCGTCTGCACCATGTTGTAGAAGTGGTTGGTCAGCGCTCTGGCCAATCGCAACACATTCTCATATTTCCTTTTTGTGTCTCTCAGCACCTCAATCTGGGCCTCCAACTCCAGGTCCACAGTCCGGGAACCCCGACCGAAACGCTCCGAGATCATTTGCTTTGTACACTGAAACAATGAAGGAAGACACAGACATTTGTAACACAATGCAATTCCATTCTCTTTATCATAAAGCTATCATCTATTCGCAGTTTTACTCATTAGTCAACATTACAGGGACTCAGATAAACCTTGTAAGTATTGAGACTCCATTTCTTCATCGTTTCTAGTTTTTCCACAGCCACACCACGGGTCGCTTCATCTGCCATCATTGACGAGCTGCTGCTGCTGTGGTGCATGTTGGAACCTGAGAGATGAGACCCAAATGTAGAAAACACAAGAACATGGTAAATAATAAATGCGAGCAAACAAACACTTTCAGGTAGACAACAAGATTAAGGAAGAAGATTGTGGGGAGGAGCAGGGAAATGCAGAAAAGACAGAGAAGTAAGAAGACAAAAGGGAGAAGAGGAGGATGAGGAACATGTAGGAGGGAATTGTGAAAAGGAGGTGGAGGACAAAGATAGACAAGAACAAAGATGAAAAGACAACATTTAGTGCATGACACTCAGAGAATAATGCAGACAAATGAGTGATGATGAAGACGGGGGCAGTTTGAATTGAGGCAGTACAAAATAGTGTGATAAACTGGATCAGCCCACCTAAAAGTAAGAACTAAGGTTCTCCCAATAATCTCTTACTTTTGTCATCAATATTCAAGGACTTACTAGAAATACAGGCCGTGAAAGACATGAAGGTGGTTTCTGTTTTGCTACAGAGAATTTTAATTTAGTTATTCTAGGAAAAACAAAAAAAAGTGTAGACCCCTTAATGGATGAGCTTAAAACTCAAAGAAACCAATGAACCAGAAAGTAGAGGAAGAATAAGCTAAAAGAAAAACTGTGATGAAATAAAGCCACAATGTGTCCAAGAAGAGAAGCAGGAAGAAATGAGTGTACTGCCCTTCTGTCCACCGAGAAAGAGTAAATATGATGAAGATAAAAACGGACAAGACAAGCTGGTTTCCAGCTATCTAAACAAAAAGACACTTAGTAAAAAGCATGTTTCCAAAATGAGATATCCATCATGTGAGAAATATCCATTAAAAGCACAAGAAAAATCCAAATCACATTATGTGTATTGCAGTTAACATTCTTGTCGACCAACAGTGTTTACAGACTGAATGATCTAGAATTTATAAACATTCCCCATCCACCAAGAATGACTCTATCACATTTTGGAAATGAGCTCTCCATTATTAATAGCAATTAGGTCTAAGGAGCCACCTAATCCTGTAATTGGGATCCTTTTGTTAAACGCTGCATTGTAGCGCACAGCAGGGCCTGAGAGAGACAAAGATGCAGAAATATTAGTATCAAATAAGTAATGTGAGTGTTGTTATTCCCCTGTAACACCATCTTGAACTAGAAAATCACATTAATCCCTTACTGGACCTTCAGTATCACAACATGTGAAGAAATTCCAAGACATAGTTTATTGGATCTATTTATCATTCATTATGAAGTTATTTTAATAGGTTTAACAGCAAAATCTTTGCTTCTTATGAGTTAGAGGAAACATTACAACGATTAACGGGGAGCCGGTGTTTGACGTAGGGGACCTCCAGGGGAACTCCTGACATGATGTGCCTTCAAACCATTGCCTGCCATTAAGAAACACTGACATATTTGATCATTAACTTGTCAGTAGTGTTAGTACAGTGTTACAGAATGTTTTTCTGAGGCATTACCCTGTGTTCAGACCATTAAAATATTGCAGCAAAAGGTTAGTGGGGGACAGCCGTTTCAGTTTCAGGTGAGACAGCTAAAGGAAGGTCAGTTTAAGTAATAGATCCATGAGTTTGAGGGCTCATCTGACATTAAAACACTGCAAAGCATTTTAAGATACTATTTAAGAGCACATTTTTCCAACTCTGAAAAGTTATATCATTGGGTTGCTAAGTGAACAGTACCTGACAGCCCTAAATAACTGCAGAGTCAGCACAGAGTCAACAGAAGTCAAAATGGGGCAGTGACAGTATAGCTGAGACGAGACTGGAAAGCTGTCAGAAATGAGAGAGAAACACAAACAGTGACTCTACCTTTGATTGAGCTGGTGGGGATGATGCCCTCTGCTGTTCCTCCATAACCCCCAGACACAATGCTAGTCTCGTTGAGATTGGGACCCGATACCATCACCTGCTGCAGGTCCTGCAAAGCGTAAGTAGGGGGTGGGGGTGGGAAGAACAAAGGGAAGGATAGAGGGTTTTGGGTGTGTAGACGGATTATGACTTGAGTGTTAAATTCAGACATAGTAAACAATGCAGGTAAAAGACTTATTCACTAGAGGGGAACAAACACTACTATGTTAGGAAGGTTAGTCAGTACACACAAGGCAGTTAACCACTTATCTGGAAGCCAATGGGGAAAACATGAAGTGTGTGAAAGACAGAGAACGCCCGGTCACTAATTAACCTAACTAATCACTTGAACCCGGATCTCCTGCCATGATGGGAACAAGCAAGAGGACTACAATACCACAGCTGAGACAGACCTAAAGTCTAACCCGTGTAGTGACTTCAGTGATCTATGCCACAGGAAATGCTCAAGCAAACTAATTTCTCCTTCCAAAATAATCACAGGCTTAAGTGAAGCTCTGGATCATGAGGGGGAACTGTGCTACGTGCCACATGATCCATCTTGTGTGTTTTCCTTAATTTAACTTGTTTGCCTTCCTGCTCAAATATCAGCAAGTAAAGAAAAAAAACATTTGTGGGGAATTTATGGAAAAGGAAAAACTGGCCTGAACAGATTTCTCACTTCGGCAAACCATATGTGAGCCGTGGTTCCTACAACAGGTTTAATTTAACTCCTGCCTGTGTCATAAGCCTCTTATTTCATTTGCTACAAACACTGCACAGTAACTGAACTATGGGCGAAGACCCATATCTATCATCAGAAAATGTAAACGGGACCATAATATACAGGACACTTCCTGAAACCTTAGACTCTTCAGCAAGATTGTGATAAGGAACCTCTAGAAGGGAGGTAGCCATTTCCTTTTTCTAAGCAAACACGACTGTATGTTTGACACTACCGAAACTGATTTGTGCTGTTGGAGGTTAAAGAGCATTCGATGAGGAAAAATCAGCATTACGCTAAATCTATCTATTACATAAGTATCTAGGCTTTACCCGTTTGTAGTCATGGCCAGCTAGCTCGTGTTTTTCTTGACAAAACACAATTGCATTTATCATTATGACTGAAACAAGCGCAGCCAATTCACATTAATATTCCAGCAGTAGTATGATGATTATTAGTATGACACCATGTTTGTTTTATCAACCAGCACCAGTTAAGATTAAAAGGAATCACCCAAGTACACACAGAATCTAGGCTTCATTACCTCAAGGAATGCTGGCTGATATTAAATCTAATAATCAAATGGAAAGAGATTGTAACGTTGAGACCGGAAGTGTTAGCCGTCAGCTATTTTGTTAACGCTACAAACTTTTAGGGATATCTCTCATAATATCAAGTTTGAGAGACTCCTGTCTAGAGTTAGTAGGAGCCAAGTTAACAGACAGCACAGTTCAGGCTGCGCAGTGGTTTGCCATAAAAATGAAATATCTGACATTTTGTGAAATAAACCAAAGTAGATGATGCAAAGCACTTTAATGCCGCATAAAGTCAAACCACTGAGCAGTACTACACGCCAGCATAAACACACACACACACAAATGCACAAATGGCCTGCTCACCCTGCTGCCTCTGGAGCTCCCTACCTTCTCATCTAAGCTCCACTGCAGTTTTGCAGCCTGCACAGAGATGGAGGGGGGGGGGGTCGACAAACACAAGAACAACAACAAAAAAGAAGAAACAAATAGAAAAAGGAAAGGAGACAAAAAAGAAAAATCCATGACTGAAATCATGAAACGAGATAGAACGATGTAAAAGTAATCCCAGAAAAGTCAGCTTAATGTGCACAGATAGCAGGGATGTAGGATGGAGAGCAGTGATGACTGATATCACAGCAGGTTTATGTTAAAACTATCAAGTGGATCATCGAGTCCACTGGGTGAACATGTTTTGCTTTGTTGTAGCTCATCACTTTCCATCTATAATGTGTCACCAGCTTTGCCATGATATTATTCCATCACTGTCTGGACAAAGAAAGTTCTGATTCTAGTACAACACTGCAAAAATAAAAGATTTATTTACAAGACATTTACAGACATTAAAAGTGACACTAACAATGGTGGGGGGGGGTATCAAGAAGGAACCGTGTACACACACACAAACATCCACATAAACAAATTTGAGTGCCACAAAAGACAATTAATTCCACTACCTTAGCAATTCATGTTGGGCTTTGTCAGGATTAACATGTAACCTTTTAGCAAAATGGCCTTCGTCATAGTAACAGTTCCATTTTCTGTAGCCTACAAGGACAGTTTTAAACATTTAACCACACAGACACTGGATCAGCAACCAAACAACGTGTTAAAAAGAAGGATTAAGCCTGTTTAACAACATTTTCTCCTTCATTCAGTCTACATAGCTCTTCTTTTAGAGATCAGCCTCATGTCTGTTCACTGTGGGAGAAAGCTGATGCACACACTGATCCCGCCTTGGACACTTTGTTGATGCAGTGCCTGTTCCCTGAGAGGAAGTAAACTACAGCACCTTTAAGTCATCATAAAATAATCTGGTTGTAATATCTGAACAGTGAGGTTGGGTAAGTTTATATATATATACAGAATGCTATAGCATGGTAGAGGCTTTTCTGCTTTAAAATGTCACATGCCACTATTCTCCAAAATAACTGAGAAGCATTGCACTTCTAACAATACAATTGGGATATCTCCAATTTAATAGCACAAGTAATCACCTATGAGAAATTGTTTCTAACAGTAGGCATCTTAAAATGCTGTTGATTGTCTGAGTCGACACCAGTGAGCCACTGTGATGCATCTGATGCTTTTGCCAGGATGGTGCTAGCAGTCAGTCCTATGTTTGTCACTGTCAAGCTGCCAGTCACCATCCCTGTTCTGACACCAGCACAACGCTTCAACGTCTGAAAGCAGACTTCTGCTCTTCCTTAATCTGCCAATCTCCACCTCTATGTGCCTGTGCAATACAGACTGCTGCAGCTTTAACTAAAAGTGCTGCACAGCAGATATCAGTCTGATTTCAGAGGGCTTTCACCCAAGGACAAAGCGCAGTCAGTTTCAGATTAATTGCAGAGTTGCTATGACAACTGGTTAATATCCCGCACTAAACAGTGCAGCTAAACACTTCTCATACAAATGGCTGAATACTTGCTTCGCCATGCAATCTTGGTGAGATGGTAGGTTTTCTTTTACTACTTGAGTGGAGCCACATAGTTTGGTGAGCAAATAATACAATTAACTCCCAGTACGTCCTCCAGGATCTTCAGTCTGTTTGTCCAACAAGGTGTGCCTTGGGATGCAGGGAAATAAAGAACCTGTTCCACCAAACTTACTCTGCAACTCCACTGGTTACTAGTCCCAACACAAAATGTTGGTGCTCAACCCCTGTGCTGGAGCATATTGCCTCCAAATGACCCACACAAGCGTTTCTGTAAATGAACCGTCTCCACCTGGAGAGCAACAACTACATCTGAGAGTTTAGAATTTCAGTTAAAACACACCGTGTTGACCAAATACTCCTGAGATGTGTCTGCAACACTGAACATGAGGCCACATGAGCGGTTAATGGGAACAACTGGTTCCCAAGGAAACAGCTTGTCTCCAACACCTGATTTCCCAGTAGGATCTCTTTCCACAGTTGTAACTAAGCAGACCCAAGGACTTCAAGCAGTGTGTTAAAGGCAATACATAACAACAGTTCAACCAAGGCAGAGAACAACTTATAAGTTCTCAACAAGAGACTGGAATACAGCTTCTCAATGATCATTCTGCTGATTTCATAATAAAAGTACAACCTGATAAATAAATGTGTACACTTATACTGGCAAGTGCTTAAAACTAATATGTATTTAATAGCTAAACAAAACTAGCTACAAATTAATATATAACATTTTTCAGACTTGAAAATCACATCATCACAGCTGTAAGAACACTTTAATGCAGCGGTCTCTTTAAGTCAAGAAACAACACAACTCATTATTCTCTGTACTGCTGCAGTTTGGTTTTGAGTATGCATATTGTCTTGTCGGCTTAGGATCGCATGCGGGTAAGCACTGATAGTCTGCACATTTGTCTCCTTGTGCAATAGTTTTCAATAGGTCAACAACTACACAGGGTGGTTTTCATATGTTACACATAGTAGACTCAACTGATACAGGAGCTGTGACCCACCTGTTCAAGGCTGTCATCTTCTGGTAGTGTCCCCGTGTCACCATTACTGTTGATAGGAATCTCCATTGTGGCAGCTTTACTCATGATGCTGTCTGTCATAATGCACTATGTCTGTCAGAAAAAAAAGGAGATCGAGAGAGATAAGGTGTGGATACAACAAACTACTGTATGTAAATTAAAGTGAAAAAGGCAGAGATGGAAAAACAGCAAGGCCTAAATGCTGCTTTGAAGAGGAGAGACCAAAGAGCGTAGTGAAAACCAGCCAAATCATTAGGCAGATGGGAATATAATTACCACAAACAAGCGAGGAGGTGGGTTTCAAAGAGCGAGGCTACCGCTCGGCATGAAAACAACACACCTATGAAAGCCCCACGACACAGGAGCCGCTACTTCAATAAGCCACTGTTCAAGTGGCCACTCTAGTCTACAGCTCCATTACAGTACTGTATTTTAGCAGTGCCCGCTCCCCAAAAACCAATACTAGAATCGAGACAGCAAAATGTTACCGACATCGTGTAGACATTTTAATAGGTCAAACTGTCCTGCTACACATAGCCACACATTCGACCTGCACAATCACATATACATGATAACATTTGCAAAAACAAAAAAAGAAATACTTGACAAGCAGTAATATACTGTAGCTCTTATTTTTGGCTTGGATGGGAGTAATGAATTCACAGCTTAATTAATTCACTTTCACAAAGACTAATGAGGGGTCTGAGTAACCCTGTGCGTGTGCGTGTGCGTGTGTGTGTGTGTGTGTGTGTGAGAGAGAGAGAAAGACAAGACCAGATGATGGTGCAAAATTAAGGCCAATTTGAAGGCCTACGGATGTGGAAGAGAGCTTATCATGGTTTTCACATTGCAGAGCAGGGTTTTAGTTAAACAGGTAAACGGCACACCTGGATAAGCTCCAGCCCGTACAGTAGCTCAACAAAGAGAGATAATCAAAAGGCAATAATACACTAGGTGATTCATTATGCAATTATGGGTGTGTTATGGCTTATTGTTCTTTAGGTCATTAGAAAAGGCCTGGAAACTGTAGTTATAAAGAATGTTATTTTGATTGTATCCAACAACGTCAGATGGAGAGCAATCAGCTGCTACTACGTTGCTCGCACAAGTGGTTGCTAAACGATGAACCAAGGAACAACTGGCTGTAAAAAGTGTATGACATTCATAACAACAATTGTCTCACAATGCAATTCTGAATATTCGGTTTCTAACTGATGGTTAGGTCTAGATGCTGCTAAAAGTAATCATTAAAACATGACTACTGTATATTGTGCTTTTAAACCTATTTGATGTGTAACCGCACACTCCTTTGAACTACATTATAGCACCACTGAAAGCAGGAAACCTGGCAGGATTTGCAGGACGTTACTCTAACTAATATTGAGTGTATGGTAAATGTGTATTATGTATTTTGCAAGTACACTAAGGCAGAAATATGAGTTAAAAAACAAGCTTGGTGTCCTTGTGAGAATTGCTAACCATGTGGCTGACTGCAACAGGAACATAACTGTATGGCAGGTTTACAGCTGTTAGATCTCTTGCTGGCACCAACATCACAGATGTTGTATGAAGGGAGCAGCACTGGTTTACATTTGCTCTGATCTTGCCTACGCGGGCTTCCCATTACAAATGCAAACTTGGCCATGCCCAGTCCATTTCCTGAGGAATGGCACATCTCTGGCATCTCTTCTGCAGTGCACCTGCAGTGCCATTTGCCGGAAATCCAAAGAAAAGTCTCTATATTGAACTGAGATACTACACTTACGATAAGCTTTTTAACAGAGACTAAGGCTTCATAGACTGAGCACCCAAGTAGCCTAAGCTGTGCTTTGAATAAAATCTGAAATAGGCTAGGCCCTGATCTAGCTACAGTCTTTAGTCCTTAATATGTTTTGTCTCTCAGTCAAGTCACTTAGGCCAAACTGAATCAATGTGGAATGGCAACAGGGTAAACTCGGACACCAACTTAAATACAGGTTATTAACAGTCTATTATTCGGATCTATAGTGAGAGAGAGACTGGAACGTTTGACTTTAAATCAATTGCACAATCAGAAATCCTGGGAGCCATAACAGGTGCACCAGCACATGTGTACAGCTGTTCTCTCGCCGGCAGGTAAAGCTAGATAGATGCAGCAGCCCCCCCGTCGGTTCAATCTGCCCAAATAATAACCGATCACGATCGCTATTTATTGGGAATGTGTAATATATTAAATATATATTTATATTATATATATATATATATATAGCAGTTCTTCAGGCTGGAAATTAATTTGCTTTCTAGAAAAGGCCTGATTCCAGTTCACACATGCAGCTGTTAAGAGCAAACTGGTTAAACATGGTAAACAGCCCAGCGAGCTCACTGTGCAAACCTGGCTGGTTCACAATGGTAGAAACGTAACGTTCACAAACCCAGACACACGCACACACACCAAAAAAAAGGGAATATCGTCGTTTTCGAGCTGCGTGACTTACGGTGTGCTTGGTCCCGTCGTAAAAATAGAGCTGTTCGAGAAGCTAGCGAGGAAGCTAATAACAGGCTAACGGCAGTGCATCCCACTTCACGCGCGGCTTAGAGGAGACTGTCTTTTGTTAGTCCGAGGAAACAATGCAGTGCTCTTGTTTAAGAATATTTTAATGACATAGCCTGGTTAAGTGTTCCAGCCGCGTTCGTCTTCTGACTATGTAAATAATCTTTTTTTTTTTTAATGAAGCCAGGGGGAACGCTTTACGGAACTGACGACACTGTGCGATTCATTCTGCAGGCGCTCGCCGATGCAAAGAACGTCTACTTATACGAGGAGCTTCACTCTTTGCAAAGGCTACAAACTGCCATCGTGCCACCTAAGCAGATGGCGCTAACCTTCACCATTGCGAAGTAGCTTGAAACATTACGTCGTTTGTGGCATTTTTATATATTTATAAATGTGTATATTAGGTATCGTATTTTATGCTTCTGACAAAATACACAGACGGTAGACTCCGAGCGCATTCCCCCCATCACACCTCGGAAATGTACCTGGAAAGTGGAACGGAGTGAGAGGTCTTAATTTTTCCTCCACTTGGCTACAACCCGTCTTTGGGCGCATCAGCGAGGTGTTGCTGGCTGTGTTTGAACTCAGGTAGCTGTGAGTTGTACGGGTGCCCTGTGGCGGCCACTGCACATTCATTTTGATCATATAACATTGGGGCACAATGGCCAGTGACAAATATTTAAAACTCGTTGCGTGTGGTATAGCACACAGTTTTATGAGAAAATTAATCATATATAATATGGTAAGGCGCCTCCTCAGTGAGAGACACAGAAGTGTACAAGAAATGTACAATATGGAGCTGCACATTTTCTTAGTCACTAAGGTGGTGTAACTCTAGTATTCGGCAACTTCATTGTTTTGTTTTTTATTATATGTAAAATTAGTCTGCAGAGTACTGCGTCTTAGTGTCCAGCAAATGATGTACCAAGTGATGCAATATCTAAACCTTAGCCTTCTGGTGTATTTGCAGG
Organism: Gadopsis marmoratus; assembly: GCA_036023855.1. Classification (NCBI taxonomy): domain Eukaryota; kingdom Metazoa; phylum Chordata; class Actinopteri; order Centrarchiformes; family Percichthyidae; genus Gadopsis; species Gadopsis marmoratus. Next base: position 42,537 of record JAVQJF010038007.1, read on the forward strand.
TTTTTTGAAGCAGCCTGAGTGCATGTTGCAGCAAAGAGCTGTACCGTCTCCTCCTCACAGATAAAGGACAATTAGTCATGCGAAAAAGAGAATACCTATTGTAACAAACATGTAAACGTACAGCCTATAATTATCGTAACAGTACAGTGGAATAGCCAGCGTCGTGTGTAGTGGAGGTATGCAAGAGAAATGCTTTTGCACATATTCTTTCAAATATTACATACATTATTATTTTTACACAACACCATGATACTATTTTTAAACACATTAGACAGGACTCCCATAAGTATTGTATTGTAATACAAAATCAGTTTTCTCCTTGCTCTTTGTTTGCATGTCTCCAGTGAGTTTTTAGGTTTCTTACTCTTCATCTCCATCACTTGTGTGGTACTCTTCCTTATCCTGCCTGTACCTTCGTAGCTACACAACATAGCTACAATACTGCCCTCTGTGGGTAGTTTTTAGTATGTGACCTCCTGAGCAGGGAAAAGGTGCTGGGCCGCTGCAGTCTTGTGGCTTTTTCCTTCAGTGAGCATTTTCATAAAGAGCCTGTGTCATCTTGATTACTGTCCACAGTGCAGATAATCAGCCTTTAATATTATTTGTAAATGGAACATTTTAAATTATAGTTTTATTATTTGCAAAGACAGTTCAATGTAGTTTATTTGACCAGGATAATCCACTCTGTATCAATTCTGCTTCACAGGAAGTCTCATATATTAAACACAAATAATTGAAACATATCAAATAGTGGTAACAGACTCTCAGTACTTCTGAGGTCAAGAACATGCTGACATCATTTGACCTTTGACCTAGGGCGTAACCACACATTCTTTGGGGGGGTTGTGTCATGATCAATGCAGTCCTCAAGACTATGTTCTAAATGTAGCGCTTTCTTGGTACCCCTAGGTTACATAAACATGCAAATTTTCATACATAAATATTATAGAATTGTGGGAAATTCACTTTTAAAAAAGAAATCAGGGGGAAGGCTCTCATTTGGATCCCCCAGTGTCTGTACCATGGTTGCTCTTGCCTTTGACCCAGTCACAATGTGGATCTCATGCCAGAGAACAAAACCATTAAAATGGTTTCACAGAAGTTGAGGGATAAGACCAACAATCACAGATTAAGTGCTGCAGTTATGTGTGCCCATGAGTGCATTCATATATATAATTTTTTTTTGGATGATACAGTTCATACCCACGTCCCTCACATGCACCAGGGCATCATCACAGTTTGCTTCGGCCTCTATGTCACTGTTTGATGAGCGAAACACAATGAATTTTTGAGCATAACACGGCCCGTACAGCATTCACTTCTACAGCACTCACCTTTGTAAGCTATGAATGAACCTCTATGAACAATGTTAACGGTGCTGGGAAAGGTCCTACAAACACTGTCGGGCTGAGGAGGTTGAAACAGCTTCTGCAGTCAATCAGAGTCGGAGGGAGGAGGCGGGAAGTGAAAGCGAGGGAAAGAGTGAACGTTTTATTAATGAATAGATTGAATGCTGAAATAAGTGTGGAGCCAAAAGAAACTCCTGTGGTATATTTTGGAAGGGGCGTGATATGCCATATGGGAATGTTTTACTAATGGAAGTGTGCTTGAATTCAGTACGAATTTTCCAGCTGTCGTTGTGTTTTTTGGTGCCAGTCCGTGTCATTAATTTTTCCAGTGAACATGGTGTGGTGTTTTGGGCAACTTTATATCCTTTTCTATCCTAAATAACTTAAAAACAACAAAAATGTGTCATCGTTTGCAGACATGTTAACAATATAATCGCATGCAACATAATTAGCCACAGCTGCTGCTACTGCAGATGTGTGTGCACAGTGCTGTCCACCCAGATAATAGCCTTCAGCAGTCGCACTCCCACTCCAGATAATTATGATTCACTTTTATTGTGCCGTGAATCTTGATTTTGTTGGATTGAGTGGATTTATTGACTCTTCCCGCTAGACATGCTACAGTTACATTAGTTCCATGTCTTTTGCACCATGAGATGACAGTACTTGAGAGGACATCAAGTATGATAAATGGATAATAATATTCATACATTGATTCTTTGGTAAAATAAATGACCAAACATATAGTCTTTTGCATTTGGTCTCTAAAGCACGAAAAACATTTTAGATTATCCCCCAAAAACCAGGGAATGCACCGTCTCCTGCAATGGACAGGTGTTAAGAGAAAAACACGTTTATCTTGGAACTTGAAATTCAGGATGGTAAGATGAAACAACAGACATGCTATGAAAACAGCTGCATTTTTCATCAAGATATCAAAGCATGTGCTGTGAAGGTGTGTTGCTTCCACAGTCTCTTCTTTTTACCAAAAAACCCACCACCGTAACGCCAAATCAGGAACAATAATTCATACCTGCTTTTTACTTTCTGCATTCAGTCCTACAGCACGTGCTATGTGGAGGGAATTTATTGCATATTCATGTAGAATAAATACATCAATTACATTCTCACTTGCTGTAAAATAACAGGAAACGTCTGTCAATTTGTGACAAACGTTATGCAAATTAACACTTGAGAGAAAACATTAGGGATAGCTTGAACATACATTATTGGTAGGGAACCACACTCACATACCCAGTTGCGTGTGACCACCCAAGGCTGCCGTGGAAAACGCAGAGTTAGCAGTGTGAATCATACAGGAGGTAAGTACGTATTTTTCTGTTAAATGTCATGATTGTAGAGAGTGGCGGAGAAAGTTTTTGATCTCTCAGTTAGTCAGTGACCACATGAAGTGTGAGGTTGGCCGAAGAACCACTGGTTACTGGAATCGGGATGTTTTCCCGTACTCAGTCATTAGTTTGAAGACTCACCTGCTGAATCATGTTAAGACTCACACAAAGTTAGAGTACGTATCACGCAGACATATTCACAACCCTTGCAGACAAATTTATTCTGCCATCTGCCTTTGCATTTTTGTTCCATTTTATACCTGATATGGCCTCATGATGGCACCAAACCCCAAACATACATACAGCCAAATAAGAATCAGGTCTGCAGCACATAAATATACAAAGAGCAGACTTCACATAAGCCGACTGCAGACTAACAAGATGCTTCAGCTCTCATCATCAAAGAGACGACGAAGACAATGAAGCTTTTCAAGCTTGGATAGCATCTCTATGAGGACAAATGATGTGGCCACATGATGATGACTACAGCAGCTTTTACAATCACGTTCATGATCCGCTGGATGACTAACAGTCTTTCAGAGCCACTCGGAATCATCTGCTGGCTTCACATGTGGGTTTCTCAGCTTATTGTAAACAGGGTTATTATATATTCTCCAAGAGACCACACCATCCCTGATTGCCTTTGTTCATCAGCTAATCACAAACTCTGCTAATAGACTAATGTTCTGTTTGAGCTGTTTACATTATGGACACCCCACCCTCTTTTCAAACAAAGAGTGTTTGACTTTACAGTGGTTGTTTCACACTGAAGCTGTGTGTGTGCGTCCTGTTCTACTAAGATACTGCTTTCATGTAGACAGCAGATTCCTGTGAAGTGGCCACACACCTTTCTCACTTGTATTGTAAGGTCATATCACTGTTTGAATATTTTGACTGACCATGAAGCTACTGAACGCAGGGTGTTCCAATCTTCAAAAACAAAAATGTTCAAAAAGTCGCTCGCTGGTTCTGCATCAGGAGCAACCAAAACATCAGCCTGTGCCCCGAGGTTTGCGGGGCCCTCTGTAGACGTGAGTGAGCCATTCAGGAGTCACCCTAGGTAAATATTACAGGCCATTGGTGCTGAAGGTTTTTCTTTTCCCTTGCATGATGTCGTGCTGCTGTTTTTGTAAAAGCGCGTGTGGCTGATGTGAGGATGAAGAGTCCAGGCACACACAGGGGATAACACACGAGAATTTCGAGGAGGTACGAATAGCAAATGTAGCAAAGTCACAAGGGAGAGTCAGGTACGTCTAGTCGCATGGGAGTAGACAAAACGATCTGACAAGGAATGGCTGCAGAGCCGGGGCAGGTAACAGGTGGCTGATGAACTGATGGCAGGAAGGTGTGCCTGAACTGATGAGCCTGATGATAGGCAGGTGAGTATGAGCCTGCCAATCATGAGCAGCCCATACCTGCAATGACAACTGAGCTATTCCCAGGACAGCCTGTCCATAACAAACTATTAATGGGTTGTCAAATATTAGAGCTAAACTTTAAGTAGTTCAATTAATTGTGTAATGCTAATACTCAAAATGGTATACAATGTTAGCCTGAACCCTTAGGCCTCAACCCAAGGCTGCGTTTCTTCAACTGACAGTCTGATCATAATGTTTCTTACCAACATTGATAAACATATATATTATTAATACTGATGCATGTAGGACATGATATTGCTGTAGTTTGTATCTCCCATTGAAGAATTAGTAATTCATATGGAGGCTGTTGCAATGTTGGAAGCATTCAATATTCCCATGTGTGCCAGAGATGGTATGAATGCTTCCTGAGTTTATTGTAATCAGCTACCTGTACTTGGCAGAACACACTGTAGCTTGTTAAAAAAAACACACGTACATTCGCATAATGGACCATGTACACACACACACATGCGCGCACACAGATGTGGCCAAATGTGCAAGCTGTAATCAGAAGTGTTTGTATTAGTTGCCAAGATTGGTGTTTTACAACTGTATTTGTTCCTGAATCTACTGGTTTATGGCACTCTTTAGGTCACGCACTACATCTAAACACTGCCAGAGTAAAAAGGGGGCTTGCATGTAGCCCTTCACCTCAACTGTGCCACACACACAGGAGTAAGAGGCCTGCCCACACACACTAAGCAGGGCACAGCCCACATCAAAGCAAATGCACTAATCCCACCAGGAAACAGAGGACCCATAGGCCCAAGCATGACAGGAGAAAGAAAATGCATTTGAAATACAAATAAATAAGAGCTATCTTCTAAATGGTTACGCCAGCTGGAGTTAATCAGCAGTTAATGAGAGTCAACATTCTTTTCCTAAACTTTGTTTCCCTGAGGTGACAACTTAAGAGACTGTTAAGGTGATTTGTCATCACAAAGATTTGGCTGTATGGGATGAGTGAGTTCATGTTGGAATCATCTCCAATGAGAGTAAAAAGAAAAACAGGATATCGCTATTGAAATATATTTTAGATTCACAGAAAGCATTGCAACGCCTCATGATGAGAATGGGCTAAGGTGTAGCACAAGCAAAATTCATCCATCCATATAAAAATATGAATATCCAGTTGTGGTTCATTTGTGGCACAAACACAAATACACATACTTTTGTTTACATGGAATTTATGTGCAGAATTAAGAAATTGACCTGATAAACAAAGGCAGTTTACTGGACCATTCAAAAACACTTGAATCTGGCGGTTCCTTTCAAACCAATATTTCAATGCAATGTTTAGGAGCTTTGAGGACTTCCAACATATTGTGTATTCTGAGGAATCCTTTTTCCAATCACGCAGCTTAAAGGCACCTCTTTGATCTTTGTGTATGTCCAAGTGTTCTTTGAAACAGTTCTAACGAACCCATAATTTTTGCAGTTAGCCCAAAAAGCCCCTGAACTAACCACACCGCCTTCTGGAGGTTTCAAGCGCTGCAGGATCACGGTGGGTTTGGTTCAGAGGAGAGCTGGGCAGCCACCTGGTGGGGCTGTGGGAGAGGGGAAATGGACTGTAATCAAACAAGCCGCCACAGAAACACCAAGCCTTCACTGGGTTTATGAGGCAGTCACATCCAGTCAACCACTAACAATGAAAGAGGAAACACCTTTTTTTTTCAAAGACATTCCATGCTTTTCTTCGGCTTAAAAATTAATTTTACTCACCCTGTTTGAAACTACTATGAAATGTTAGTACATTTGCTTCTCATTGGTGACACAAATTATAAACCTACCATTATAAACGAGTTAGAAAATTGTAAGTAGCGCTGCTAGATGACTCATACCTCAACATTTCTAAGAATTATACTCTTCTGAACACAGTACCAATCAGCTAGTACTATAGTCCTTTCACACACACACTCAGACACTGGCACTCTTGGTTTTGTCTGTGGTCTCTGTCTGGGCTCCTTGGTGACATTTACATTATTCAGTCTTATGAGACACATTAGGCTGACTGCACTGTGCGTTGAGTCCAGCCTGGTCTGGTGGTGTGGAGCTTTCCATTATGCCGTTCAGCTGGAACTGTTGAGAAATGCTTGTGGGGGGAAAAAAGAGAAAGAAAAGCAGAAGACAAAAATGCAATGGTAGAGATAGGGACTTTGGTACCCTTAGGTTCTGTGTGAATCTGTTTTCCAGTCTTGGAGACAAATACATACCATGACCTCAACAACAGTGGGAGTAACTCTGATGCTATATCACAAAGATGAATAATTAAAACTCTAGGAAATGGTTTGGCAAGGACAGAGAGTGGCAACTCAACTCACACATACATACAAGCAGTCAAAAGATACACTCCTTTGTGCACTGCAGCCACATTTCATGTTAAATCCAAAGTTGAATTAAGTAATGTGCCCAAATGCCGAGAATGTGTCTGTTTACCAGTCAGCGGCACAATATGAGCCTCACTGGAGCATTTGTCTTAAAGGATAATGTCCAAATTTACATCAAACAGACCACTGACAGGCACCATGTGATTACAGGCACTGCAACTGCATAGATACACATAAATAATGACATCCTACTGTTCTTCAGACATATGAATGAGCCACTTATTATATGCCCTGTTAATCTTCACATATATATCATCATTTTCAAGTCTTTAGACAATCTGCACAGAAAAAAGCAAGAAACCACAGAACAACTGCGCTGCTCTGTAACATGTAAAACTGAATCTCTTTCGCCAGAATACACAACTGTTACCCTCCCCTCACCTCTGTCACCCCTCTGTACTGTCATCCATGACAGCAGTGCAACAGGCCATATGTGTGGGACATGGAGGTGCAGAAAGATCCTATCCACCCCCCCAGAGATTCCCAGGTCCATTTGGTCCTCACGTTTCAGACCGAGCTGTCAACCCCAGTGCCAGGCTCCACATGAGGGGAGACCTGGTAGACAGACCGCTGTCACTGACCATGCTCAATGGCGGCTAGCATAAATTATTTAGAGACATATGCTCATGTGTGCGTGTGCACAGCCTCCCGACATCTATTTTTATTATCAATTTCTATCTGCAGTATTTTTGACCTATTCTTTCTTTTTCTATACAGCATTTCTGTCATTCTTTCTCTCTCACACTTTCACAACATATGTGCATTGAGTATATCTCGCTCTAGAGACACGTTGGTCTCACAGCAATGAAATGTTCCTGCAAATATGTACAGTTTATGTGCACATGAACATGCACACAAACTCACAAGAGGTGGATGCAAAGTAGCTGTATCAAACTATGCAGCTAATACACGAACAGCCCGCCTGCATTCAACTTTGTTCTGCAGTCTGATGAGAAGAATATGATGTCAACAAGCATTTCTAAAGATCGAGTACTGACTTGTGTGTTGTTAAGTTCTCTAAAAACAAAACATCCCGTACTCCTGAACGTCTAATGAGTGCATTAAAATGTAAACTGGTTTCATGGGATTTTGTTAATATGGAGTATATTCCCACTTGATGTCAGCATAATGAAAATTCCATTGTGATATTTACTTTAATAATGGTATTTTTCCATGTGTGCTGGGGCATATCTGTTGGACTTTGTGCAATCAGTCGCAGGGCAGAATTGGTCCTTTGCTCTTGGGCTTTCCCCCCTGAAATGCGTGGAGAGAAAGATAGATGCTTCCATCCTTTTAAACCATTAAGAGGGTGAGCAAACATCCCCTCGAAACACTTTAAAATGACAAGAACGTCTCCCCCCTGCAAAAAAAAAAAGCAAAATAATCTCTCCTCATCTTTCGTCCTGTAGTGTTCCTCCTCCTAATTGCAGCTACAACATCTTGGAAATGATAATACAAAAAGAAGAAGCCAGTCATTGACCTCTGCCTTCTAGCTGCTGTTGAAGTGATTGCAGAGAGGGAAGCTGACTGCACTGACATCCATCTGCAGACACAGGATGCTGTGTTAATGGTTTTGAAATTGTTCAGTCCAATCACTATCGCTTTACTGGCCAAAAACTACAAATATACAGGAAGTTGGCGGGAAATGGTGCAGCAGCATATAGAAACTGACAGAGTTCACTCAGTTACCTGTGAAGGGGGACTGCAGGACCTCAAAATACAAAAGCTCGTCTGGAAGTGAATTCCATAGGAGGGTTAATTTATAGAAAGCTTATAAGGATTTAGGTGAGCAGGGGACCACAGCCACCCAAACAGCCACTTACTAAGCCTTTCTCCTGTGGAGAAGACTACTCATCAAAATGAACTTACCTGTCAAAATCTATTAAATTAGGAGGCCAACAATGGGGCAGACTCATTCCAGAGGTCCTCCACCTCCAAAATGTTGGACTCTGTATCTATGTCATTGTGTTTGCCTCTGTCTAATCTGTCTCTCGATGAATTTAAGGGTGAGCACATTTGTGACCCTCCACACCCTCAGCGTGAAGTGAAAGTGACTCCGATTTGGCACAGCAGGCTGCCGTTATCCTGAAGTGAGTTTTACAGGTCAGACGTGTGCGCTTGGCCCACCTGCTTTCTCTCCCACTTGCAGATTTAACACTTTCTCGATTTCCCTTCCACCCATTCCTGTATTCCCTCCAAACCCATTCTGTGTTTTATCCCTGGACTCCTTTAAGAAACAACTGTGCACAGAGGATCCAGAAAAGCTTCTAGTGGATGAGAAATTGTTGCAGTTTTGGATCATTACAGCACGATTCTGACATATTTGGCTAGAGCACCACTTGTGACATTGTATAACTGAGACATTTTATCACGCTGAGAGTTTTCATTGATTCCTTTGAGTTCCTTTGGGCACTCAGACACGATTTACCCCAATGTTTGGTTTGACAAAGCAGCACAATATTGAAAATAGCAAGTCAGGGGAAAGAAAATAAAGTTGATATTTCATTGTACATGGTGAAATATATTGCTTATGTGGAGCAAGGTTGAGAATCCAGCCAGCTCCATGAATACCATTATATATTGCATATACACATAACATGCTTGTGTATGTGTAAACCTGCTCAGTATGTACACAATCTCACTTACTGTCTCTCTCTTTATCACACTCTGACTCGCAGAAATCTGTCAGTTCAACAGTCAGAGTATTCACTATATGTTGACACAGCAAACACATCATAAAATACCCTCTCATAAACAGCTGTAAGGACATTCATTGACATATTGCACTCCCTGTCCCCTAACACTTTCCCAACCTGAACCTGGAACATCATCTTATTTCTAACCTGAACCCTCGAGCCCTAAAACTGCCTTTTTGAAAGAGTAAAAATGTCCTCACTTTCCAGAAATATCCTCACTCTCAAGGTTGAAAACTCAAATTGGTGCTTACAAAGTACAAGAGCACACACACACACACGCAGCTGCATTTGAGATTGCAGATCAGGAGACATAATGTCCTTATATGGCCATGGTGTAATTTCTCTCTCAGTTCTGCTGGCTGGACTAAATCTCTGTGTGTTTTGAGAGTTTATGAAAACCTGTGAACTCGGGTTAGCAGAGGATTTAGAGGAGTAACAAACACCAGAGCAGCTCTTCCAAGTGAATTTTTGTAGCAGTTGTGCAATCATCACAGCTGATCAAACCTGTGTTGAATTCTTATTGAACCCGTGGCGAGTCTTTGTTTTTAAAAGAAAATTGCTAACATTAGGAGGGTGCAAAGTCAACGTATATCATTTGTATTGGAGTTGTTTGCAGTTAATCACAGATACCAATAATTAGCGAACCTCACATGTAATTCTGTGGCTTTGGGTTGTTGGAGACCTCCAGTCTGAGTTAGGGCTACTGGCTGTGTCCCAACCATCCTCTCCCACCTGTCACTGTACCCTGAATTATGGTTGTCTATGTTACACTTTTCTGGTAAGGTCTTGTGATAAGTGAGTGCACTTGGTTTTTTACGATCCTCTCAGAATTTCTCCCTTCCTCTCCATCCTCTGAAACCCCCACAAACAAAGGCGGTATGTTCACTGGATCAACTGTAGAGATTACACCGATCAAAACTATCCATAAGACCAGAGTGAGCCCCACATTCTCCTACAAATCCTTATCCTACTAAAGAAGTTAAAGCAGCCTCAACCTTATTCTGGGCAAGCGCAGATTATAACACCGCTCATCATGGCGTCTCAGAGCCTTTCATTGTGGCTCACATTGAAAACTGCTCATCTTAGCCCTGCAATTGCTGCTGAGACATCTGTCCTTCACAGTTAAGACATATATTCAACTCAGTGTTTACTGTGCCCCCCAGTCACATCCACCTCATCTAAGCATGTGTGCAGTATGTCTAGAGTAAAGCAGTAAAGGGTCTTACCATTGTATATCTATCTGTGGAAGCTTGAGAACCAGTTTTAATACCTCTGACTGCTTGACGCTCAGCTAGGTTTAGACTGCCAGCATTGAGATACAGCAAAGAGGTTTTTTTTTAATCCTGAATTATAACAAGGATTTACAAAGTAAACCTCTATGTCTTCTTTACAAACCCCGCCTATGACATATTTCTCTCTCACTCTCCTTCTCTGAAATGGGTCAAATGGCCAAAAGGGAAAAATCTGTATACATGACTATTTATGACAAGTGACCATCAGCTGTAGAAAAGGTTTATCACTTGACAGGGTCTCGTTGCCTATGAATGTTTTCTTGGTAAATGAAAGGATGCACACTTCTTGCACAGAGTCTTGGGGCTTAGCATTTGCTCTCGCACATCATCATCCATCAGTTGATACTTTTTGAGTTGGAAACTTTAACATCATCCTTCATCCATTTTCCTTCCTCTGTGTCATGTTTACGGGAGACACACACACACACACACACACACACACAAAGTGACGTGTTTCTTAGTGACTTAGACAACATTTGTGATGCACAAGTAACAGCCAATGCAGGTTTTCCTTTCCCAACTGGCCCAATGTCATAAATACGAAAAACAGGTTGTGTTGAGACTTTTGAGTCACACTTGGCAAAACATGTCCACTCAAAATAGATGCACATGTTGCCTGATGAGTCCTCTTTTTGCTATGAATGCATGTTACACTTGTGTTCACGCACAGGCATAAGCGCACACACGTACCACACACCAGAATCATACTCCACATGTTTTACTATACCCCAGATTTACTACCTCCTGTCTGCGTGACTGTATATTTCATTCTCATCTCTTCCTGCCAAGCTCACATTTTCTTGCTTGTTCCACTGAAATTGTGTTTTGTTGCTTGTCATCATGTGCAGAATTGGATCTGTTTAGACAAATAAAATCACATAGCAAGAAAGTATAATACGACTCAAAAGGCAGGCGAGATATACAGAGATATACAAATGTGACTTTTGTCTCTATATTGGATCAGGTTTTGACATAGTCTCAGCTAATGTGTTTATGTTGCATTCTCTCATACTAAGTGAAGAGGCTGCAGATGGTCACAAACCAGCTCGACAGTGAGCTGTTGATTTATTGTATGTGGCAACTGCTTGGTGCAGGATCTGGATTCAGATGGTAACGTGAATGCACATCTGTTTTATGTTTGGCAAAATCTATTAACGGCTTCAAAGATGTCACAGATTTAACCAAGCCAACACTAATTCCACAAACTCTCCATAGTCACTCATTATGTCCTGATATCGTTAGTTTTTTTGCTTAATTGAGTAAAAAAAAAAAGACAGAATGCAGCATGTGATAGGAAAAGTCAGGTGTGTGAGGCCTTTTCTAGTATTTGATGTTAAAGAAAAAGGATCGTAGGAATTTCTTCTTTTTAGTCATGCTGCATTCTGAACTTTAAGGTTGTTAAGGCATTTTGACTTTCTGCACATTTTATACATAAATTACTTCCAAGGGGCCTCAAGTTACCGTTGTAGTTTGTTTTTTTTCTCTCTCATAGTTAATCATCCGTGAAACCTTTCTCACCCCTCTTAAGCACTTTGTATTTTGACCTTTGACCTCTATACCCACATCATGCAGATCTTGTTCCCTGGGGGGTGACCAAGACCCAGACTGAAATATAAAACACAGAGCGACAAACAGAATAAAACAGAATTCAGTGGAGTGATGCTTTAATACACGTGGAACAAAAGTGACAAACAAGGCATGAATCTCTCACCTGTGATTATTGATTCACACTCATCATTTGTCACTTCATGTGACTTCACTTGTCTCTGTGTGTTTTTCAAAGGGGACTAACTTTTCTATTTTATCTGACTCGGCTGGACAGATCTGGGCTCACTGTAACCCCACAAAGAAATCCTCCACCTTAACATACAAATGAGTAAATCAATAAATGAATAAATTGCTCTCTTTGCCACAAGAGGACCCAAAGGAGAAACAGAGGAGAGGGAAGGAGAAAGGCAAGTGTGCATCTCTTAAAAGAAAACTGGTCCTGAACCAAAGATGCACAGGCTACTTTTGCTGTAATGAAGCGTGGCTCGCTTTCTGAATTTAAATAAGCGAGAAGCATAGAGAACGAAAGGGACAGCAATGAGAAAGAGGAGCGTCACCTCAGATAAAAAGATTACTTCATGTCTTATTCATGCACCCTGTGCGGCTCGTTAAAGTCCCATGGGATGAATTAGAATGGAGGCAACTGTGCCTGTCGATGTCTCCAGCACCATGAGGTCACATGTGACCCAGCTAGGAGGCAAAAGCTCTTTGAGCGCAGTTTGCCCTCCACTGACCTGTAATACCAAGCCCGAGACAGCCAGTTAGACTGCACATCAGTAAACAGAATTACCTCCCTATAAACATAGAGGAAAATGTCTCTTTGGGATATGCGGTCAGCCACAAATTCATCATCATCTTTGTGCAGCAGATGCCTCTTCAGATCTGCGTGGATTTACTGTAAGGAGCATTTCATTCATTTAATGAATTATTTGTGCGGAAGTCTTTGTTCAATGTCCAACAACTCCAATCCTTTCTTTTGGTGTCTGTTATTTGAAACTTATACAAACCTAACATCAAAAATGGACAGTGTTTGTTTAGACAAACAAAAACATGGCCTCCGTTGGCTACGGGGTGCAGCGCATGCCTGGGACTTTGCCCAGTGATTGCATTGGCTACAGAGTGTGACAATCCAAACCATACCATGCAGCGAGAGGCTGGGGAAGGCAGCATGCTGGAATGACATTAGCAGATGGATATAATTCACTGTGTAGGAGCTCCCTTGGTTGACGTTGAACACACAGACACTTAAACGTGGATTCAGCAGCACTACAGCTGCACTGCTTTTTAACCCAGTGAGCTGAGACTCAACATTGTGGTGTTGACTCAGTCGGATTGCCTTGGTTCAGTGTGGTAACTATTCATTATGGTAGGGCCCTGTGAGCGCAGACTGCACTCAACAGTTCTGTTTGTCGAATTGATTGGAAAATGTAATGCTGCTGTGCTACTCTGTGGTCACTTGTGCTGCTGGGAAGTGCACAAAGTTAAAAACAAATATGTCTTTGATAAATGTCGTGTTGGCCTCAGAGACGCATTTAAATGATGCAACCTTCAGACAACAGTGAAGAGAATTCAACTGTAAAAAAAAAAATCATATAAAAAGGTCAAATGACTCTCAGCAGTGGCTGCCAAACAAAAACTGTAAAATTAAAGTATAATAATAAAGTGCAAAAACAATACATTTACAGAATTTCTTATTAAAGTTATTTATAAGGTATTTCCTATATACCTTAAAGGTACTGTATGTAGCATTTTACATGAATTACTAAGTATGAATCACTTTATATTGCCTGTGTGTGAACTGACTGAAACACGATTTAAAAAACGAGCCCTTCCCGACTTTTTCGGTTGCCTATAGCAGCCTGTGGACAGATTTCTATGTAAAGGACTAGGGACGGTTTTTCCAGCAAAATCCAACGGATGTGATGTTATGCGCGCTCCTGAATGCCTTTCCTCTCTTAAGCTACAGGTCAGAGTTCAGTTCCCCAACAGCCGGGAAATAAACAGAAGAAAAGATGCTCCTCACAGCAGCTAATGATTCAATAAATTGATTCTGCTAACATTACTGCAAAGCATGTGAAATATATTGTGATTTTAGCTGGGCAATGTTCGCTAACGTTAGAGTATTTTCTAATGTGGTATCGACGTATTAGCTAGCTAACATAGAAACAAGATGTAAGACCTCAGCTACATGAGCAATGGCAACAATGGGAACAAGAAAAGAGAGAAGTCCCGTGTGTGGTTCACAGTGCCATACTTTGTTTATTATAAATACCCATTGAAAAACTTGTAAAAAGAAAACAAATTCATATATGACATTGTTTAACTTGTAACAAAAAATAAGACAGTGAAAGAAATGTGTACTTTTATCAAATAAATGAGCTTGTATAAAAAATAAAATGTCCTTTTTCTTTGAGGTAAGGAACTGACATGCAACACAGTTTTTAACTCACCTAAATGGTGGTTCCTTGTAGCCAACATAGTTGCTAAAGGGGTCAGGGTGTTTGTCTCTACTCTGCCACGTGGTTCCTGGTTCCCAGACGTCCCAGATGATGTCCAGAAAAAATCCTGGCAAACGGGTGACCACCATCTGCAGGACCTCATCCCTCTCCTCTTGTGTCAATTGTTGCAATTCTGTCTGGACAGTGAGCAAGAACATCTGTTTAGAATGGCTAGATTCACATGTCAAGTTGGTGTGTACGTTTTACTCTTTTATTTATATATTGTTTAACCAAAGATCTATGACTGACCAATCTGCGTCTCTGCTGTCCTGGCAGCAGTCAGCTGAGTAACTTGGAGTCTGTCCTCTACAGTGACAGAATCAACTCCTGCTCTTTGTCTCCCCCTACCCCCCTGCCCTGCACGCCACCTGCACCTCTGCCTCTCCCCCTTCCCCTTCCCCTCCTAGCCTCACTGTCACTGCTTTCTTCCAGTAGGGCAGCATATAACAGTTTATGTCTATACTAACAATTTATTGTTTTCCTTGTAATTGTAAGGTAAATCTTATTAGTTTTATATGTATGTGTACTTTTACATTGAAACTCTAATTTTGCATAAAAATGTTGCAACCTTTTTTCATTACAAAGTACAAAGCTGCAATGCTCTCGAGGTTGAAACTTTCAGTCGCGTGTCTGGCCACACCAAATGAGTAATCACAGTGAGTGAAATCACAAACATGCCAATGAATCTGACAAAAGTAAAATGTAAAATAAGTCCTTCAGTGTTTTAGATCAGCAACATGCTTGAAAGTTTCAACCTCAATAGAGTAGTGCAGCAAAAATGTTTTGCCTGTGAAAAGTCCATCCACTAAAAGTGACTGTTATTCTCGGTTGGTCCACTAATAATGGCTGTTCCTGGATTATTATACATCTCCCTGCCAAATGCTTATTTTGAGGGAATTTGACTTGTGGATGTCACTGGAATATGGACACAGAGGAAGGGTCGCATAGAATGTGTGTGGTCACTTATAACATTAAGTGAATTTATATATACAGTATATTAGATATGCAAAAACATTGGCGTGGCAGGTAAGAAAACATTTTCCCAGTTATTTTCTGTAACAACCAAACATAACGTTATGTTATGTGTTTTAATTACAGCTAATTACTGTCACTTTACATGAATGTAATAATTTGTAATTATTGGTATTATACCTAAAACAACAGTTGGGTTGTTAGTTTACAGATAATGTCTGTAATTTTACAGAGTTTTGTATATAATTTAAAGAAACAGATTTAGAGTTATTTTCTGTAAAATTAAGATCTTTGTTACAGTATACTGCTGTAAAACACATGCACGAATACTGACTGTATCAACACATGAAAATAAGTAATAAATAACATTTCCCGCTGCTAATTATTTAATGAGCAGGATGCCCCTTCTTTCAGACAGATAGAAATAAATTAAATGTGCTGAAATGTGACTTCCACGTGTTTTATAGAATATTTTATGGTTTTTTTTTTCTTTAACCCATTAAAATACAGTTTCCCCTTAAGTATTTCCTCAAAAGTGGAACCTTCAATAAATATTGGACAGGAAACACTCAAGTTTATTTAATTCAAAAGAGGAATAAACTTTATCAAAACCTACACTGGTCATCAGATATACACTAATAACAACAAGAAGGCAGAGATGATATTTTAGAAGATGGTTAAAATTATTTAAGTACACATCAATAAAATATAAACCCAAATGTTGCATATGAGAGGGATCAGGTCTGGCCTTTACAGGGGACATTTTATCTTGCAACAGTTTTATTTGCAACCAGAGAGGAAAAAGGGGGGAAAACCTACAGTACAGCCCACTCACAGTTAAGTCAACTCTCTGAAGCTCCCACAAAATAACAATAAACAGGATCTGTGCTAGGTAGAGGAGATACAGAAAAAAGACTTGGACAAGAGGGAAGGATGGATAGAAAGCGAAGGGCAATAAAAGTGTTCAGGAGGGATCTTTATTTAGTTTAGGACTCAGACTCTAAAGTGAAAGCAGATGGGACTTTAGTCTGGAATAGTTTCCACTTGAAGTCTTGGACTTGTGTTTGCTCTGCTCGCTGTTTCTGAGCCCATTCCAGTTTTCTTCAACCTGTGTTTCTGGGCTTTCAACACGAGGTTTTGAACCACGGTGAGTAACATACACACAAATCCTGCCTGCGCTTACAAGAGCGTAGATATGAGCACTTGTGTACAAAGATGTGCAGGGAGCGTAATGCTTCACAACAAAGCCAGAGTTCGCTTTGTGAGGTCAGCTGAGTGGTATTGCAAAGACCCTCCACAGTGACAGGGTGAGCGTGAGAGAAGCCCCAAAAGCAAAAACAATGAAATGTCTGGCTCAACACTGCCGCAAAACAATGCTGAGTGAGGTTCATGAGAGGTCAGTTGACAGTGTTGCCGGACTGGCACACAATACCTTACAGTAACAGCTTACAATGCTGAGGCAGTTTATTTTCTTCCCCGCTTTAGATGATAAGAATGATGTTTGCAACATACACATCTGTAATGTGACCCAGAGAAGCAAAGTCAGGCAAATAACCAACCATAGTATTTATCTTTGTGTAAATGCACAATGCACTTTGGGATCAAGCTGCACAAAGTGTGTGAGCCAATTGCGTGATCTCAGCTCACAGAGTACTGAAAACAAGTATCTGTGATATGTCCTCCGTTTGCATCCTCCATCTGACAGGCAAGCCCTCCGACTATTCATCCATTTAACAGGCCTCAGAGCTCACCTTCAGTTTTGAGTTGACTGTAAAAAGATCCGAACATGCATAGCCAGCTGTAAATAAAGTACAATCAATGCACGTTGGGTTCTCCAAACACACACAGGCCGGGCCATGAGCGATAGTCTCGCTCTGCAGTTTGTCTCTTTGAAACACATTTACTGTATGTGCATTGTATAGCCATATGCACGCACAGGCACACACGCATACACAAGGCAGGGATTGATTAAGCTGTTTTCAACATCTCTAGCTGGATTCTCTAGAGAGTCACTGTTTTGGTCACCTTCTCCATCACTTAGAGTTGCGCTTGTGTAAGTTTTATTTTTAGCCAGTGATTAATGGCACAAGCTATTCATTTGCGAGCAGTCTCCCAAATTCCCATTATTCAGTGGAAAACAAGAGCAAACAAGACTAAAGTCTCATTCTCCTGCTGCTGTGCGTCTGAATTCATACAGAAGACAACTTTTCACGCGCTGTACAATTCAGGAGGTCGGTTTACTAAGGATTACTATGTTCCCACATTCACCTAAAAAATAATTTCTACATAGCAATTACTCTTTTCACAGAAGTCTTCCATGGCCCAATCATTTTACCTGTTTTGTCAAGGAGGCCAATTTACTTGTATATCTGTGATGATTAATTGTGATCTTCTACAATACTAAAGCTAAGCTGTCATAGACCTGGCCGCTCACCCAAATTTCTTAACAGACTCCTATGTAAGGAGCATGATGATGAATAATTTTTACATCTTTCATTGAGAAAGAATTCACCTCCACTAAAATGTAGAACAGCCATGGTCTCTGCCCATGAAACAAGTCTCTGTTAAGACTCAAGGATGAACTTTCCTAAAACATCATGTTATCAGGGCCTCCGGGCCATAAACCACGACCCACCAGGACTCAGGGATGACATTAAGGGAGAGCTAAGTAACAATTGCACAATTTACAACAGGCCTGTAGTAAACTAGCTAATACTCCCACATTCCAGGATATGGGCTGAAGATCCAACACGCTGAACTGTTGACACAAGAACAAAGGAACTGACTTTTCCACACTGGATTAAATGTATATTAATTAATATGCTACGTTTAACCAACCCTATGAAAGGTACGGAAGTTTAACATGTTTACACCTATCCTCTAATCCAGATAAAGATGGGATGTCTGGTTTTGTTTAATGGCTAATTAAACAGGAAATGTGAATATGCATTTTTTAACAAATAGATTGATCATAATGAAATAAGATTTAAGTTGAAATGCTTGATACGGTCTCTGAGTGCAGATGTGTCTGTGTGGGGGTTGGCCCTTCTTTGGCATCCCCCCCTCCTCTTCTACATTCCTTTAGGAGAGATGATGACTGATAGTAATTCTATTTCACTTATTTCATTTCACATACTCATATGTGAATATACATAGAGATCTATGTGCATGGGTTAACAGGTTAAACAAACTAACAGTACAGGGTACCAGGGATTCAGTGTAACCTGCTGAAGCTGGACATTAAGTGGAAGTTAAGGTAAAGCAATGTGTTCTGTAGAATTTTATACATATGCCATGATTTATTTCAAAATTAGCACTATACCTACACTGGAGATGTACAGACAATCACAAAAAGAGGCACATTTATAGTTCCTTTTTTTTGTTTTAGCTTTAGAACAATCAGTGGTCCAGGGAAAAGAGTATTGTCAGGAACATAGTGTTGGTCTATAGCCTATGTGTTGATGTGTATGTTGTAAAGCAGGCCTACTTATGGGGAACAACATTTTATTAACAGGGGACTTCAGAAGCCTGAGCAAACGTCAGTGAAGGATGCTCGCTGTTTCTTCCTGTCTGTATGCTATGCCAAGCTAAATGGCTGCTGACTGTAGCCTTACATTTAATGAACAGATATGATAGTGTTATCGATCCTAAATAAATAAATCTCTCTGCAAGAAATGAATAAGTCTCTCAAACTGTCGAACTACTGCTTTAGACTACAGTCTTTACAAATATCAGCCAGTGGACACCTTCAGGAATACAGTACATCTCAGAGGCAGCTGATTAAAACTCTGGGACTGCCTGATGTTGAAACACAGCTGCTGATTTAGACGTTTACTACCTGCAGATGTGGAAAAGAATTCATAGTAAGCAGAAAATTCTTTATGTCGAAAGAGTAAAAACCCTAAACTGTTTTGCTGTGACCGGCTTCTGTAATGAAATGGAATTCTCACCTCATCCATCTTATTCCAACACACAATCTCTTGGGCTATTGCTCCCCCCCCCACCTCCTTCACTCATGGCTCGCTGGCCTTGACATCTTACTGTTCCTCCGAGTGACATGCCACGCTGCCAGGAATTCAGTTGATCTGAGCTATGTGCAACCACAAACCGTATCCTTTACAACCTGGACAACTTACACAACAGGGGCCAAGAGAAGCAAGTGAAAGAGGCGGACTGAGGTTCAGTGTTAAGAGGGGGTGAAAGAGCAAAACTTGTTTCCTGTCAAAAACCCACCTGAAGTTCCTCTGAAATGTGAAGGGAGACAGTGTTTGGTATTTACTTGTACAGCAACTACATATATATACTATACCAATATACTATTGGTGTCCTGACTGCTGCTTAACATAGAGAGCTGGAAAGAATGTCACCAGGCTCACAGAGAAATTTGGATGTTGCTCTAAAGCTGGGAAAACAGCACGATACAAAAGACGAATGGTGCCCTGACTTGGCCGTGACCATGCAATTTTCAAGACCACGCTTTCAATTCATTTTTCTGTGGCATATACTGTAGTTGCAGGTCACCATGGCGGGTCAGTCAATGTTACCCTGCAGCAGGCAAGAGTCTGAGATTTAAATCTCTGACCTCTCAGCTCAGCAGTAGATTTCTTTCTCTTCGTGGCCAACTGACAACTTTGTCTGGAGAAATCAAATTCTGACTTTTTCAATTAGCAAAAGTTATTGGTGTATTAAAATAACCTTTTCAATGTTGGTCAGATTTTACATTTGAAAAGTCCTACTTTTCATCTGTCTCAGGACCAGGACTGTAACCATAATATCCTAAATAAACCTTTAAAGAAATATGATTTGGTGAGACCTTATCAGGAAAAAAGAGGGTTCATAAGAGTAACATTTCCCGTATAAGAAGGAATTGACAACTCAGTAAATCAAAATTATTCCAGTTTTCTCCATGTCAGCATGGCCTACAAAATGATTTAATCAAGTATTAAATAGCTACATGGACCTCTGCGCACTGCACCCTGGCACAAAGTCATGTTTATGCTTTACTATTAACGTTTTAGCCAACGAAGCCCTCGTCCAAATCTCCCGTCTTTCCAGGGGAAATACTTACAGTGCAGCCATCTTTCACACTGACACTGCTTCAATACAAACCAGGTTTCATTATGTTAAAACGTAGAAACAAATATGGGTGAGAAGAAACCAACCAGTGTCTATTGACCGCAGTAAATCAGAGGGAGATAATAACGAATCAAAACATCCCCAGCAGCACAGTGACACTAACAGTGACTTGCAAAAAATCATTACATGTTTTCTCTCCTTCCCTAGTGTTTTTCCACACTAGATATAATTCAGAATAATGGTGCACTGTACGTATGACAGAAAAGGGCTTCGGAAAGGTGCAATACCCTGATGCATCTACCTAAATCTCTGTAACTATCAGAGTTTGGGGAGCGGGGAGTTAAAGGGAGTCAGCAGCAGAGGACACAGTAGGGGAGGTGGCAGTGATGAGAATGAACTCTCATGCTAAGGTTATGGAGAGAGTCTACTTTCAGGACATGACAGGAAATGTGAGAGCCATGGGGGACACCTCCAAGATATCCACAGCGCCCCCATAAATCTTCATCATTCACAGCTTACTATGCCTGATATCTCTATTACGTGGTCTGCAGCTATCATCGGTTAAGATGCCAAACCAGTTCTTCCAGAATTAGACCATTCATTATAAGAGTAAAACAAAAATCAACCTCGTTCAAATGTGACTCATATAATCTGCAGCTACGCCACCAACTTTTACTGGGACAATCCATTCGGATCTTTTGACCTTTCAAGCATGTAAATGGCTGTGGAGTAAGTATCATGCAAAGCTTTACACTGTCATAAATCAGTGAAAGTAATCCGGGTTTTTATCAGCCAGAAAACCAAAATTTTTGGAAAACCCAAAACCTTGTTAATTTATATGATTTTAGATCCCTGCAGTGCTGCAATCCCTCGCTCCCGCTCGCTCCTTTCCGTGCAAAAGAGAAGAAATGTGGCTTCATTACTCATGTGGGCCAAAACACATTGCCTTGTTTTTCCTTATTTTCTTCACAGAAACAGCCTGTAAGAGACACCCTGGGAGACATGTGGAGCCCCGAGACACCAGGTTATAATCAAACACAGGAGCCACAGTATCCTGACTCAGCTACTAGTACTACTACTGGCAGCTGCAGTGATTCTGTCCTTTCAAAGAAACACTTAGCTGCCGTTTACAGTAATGATTTATTATATAATGAGCAGCACCCAACCACTCAGTTTCCCTGCTGACTTTCTTAAAGACAGTGCCACATTTCAGTGTATCATCAGTTTTACCTGCATCAGCACAATAATGACATAGAAACAACATGTTCAAGGAGCTGTGTGCTTTGATAATAGTCACCAGACCCAGCCTGGGTTCAGTGCCTATGAATCATGACCACACCTACTCACTGGATGTGGACCAGCCCTCCAATTGGCAAGTCCCAAATGCCTTAGTGAATTGTTAACAATTCTTCTGGTGCCACCAACCAGAATATGACAAGCAGGGAACAAAACAGCAGCAATGGGGACATGTTGGGATTTTACTGATAGAAAGACCAATCTTGCAGTAATTATCCAGTTTAAACATGTTCATTCACGAGGATGTCTACAGACTTTACACTTGTTTGTTGGTATTTTTTTCCTCGCTGTAATTGACTGACCAATATACTGACCAATCCCTTGGAACAATCAATGTGCTAAATGCTAAAATGTGTAAACGTTTTTCCTTTTCTTTCAAATTTTTAATTGTGTTGTTTGCAACATACTTTAGGGAGATACGCCATCACTGTCTTTATAACCTGTGTAGGTCTGAATAGTGTGATGTACATGAACCACATGCATAATATAGTATTTGAACCACAGAAAATAAAGTAAAACTTTGCTCACTAGATTAAAATGAAAATGTATTGCACAACCATGCCACTCAGTCAGATCAGTCCCCGTCTCCTCAGCTGTCAACTCAGTCATTCTGCTAAGGAGCATGGTGCTGCTGATGAAAACACTAGACTTGAAGTCACTTTATTTAAGTGCAAATAATGTGGATATAAGCCATGATGCTTAGCAATACTTTTCCCCTCCATCTTAATCTAAACAAAGTGTTGAGCACATTTTTCATGCCTAGAGTACTTAAGCAGTCCGATGCTTTAAGCTGAAACGACAAGCGGTTGGCTTGTCTCAATGATAAGCCTGATCCACGTCTCTCCTTGGCCAAAAGTCTTCATACAACTGATCTCCCTCGCACTGTAAATACTCCCTAATTCCCTGTTTTACTTCTCCACTTTGAGCTGACTCATCTGAAGCCATAAGACTTGTAGGTATTGAAGACAGAAAGATGGAGCAGCTCTTTTCCAATCAGCCACAGGAGGTTTGCTGCAATTTTTTCTGGCCTGAAGCTGAGCAGGGTGGTGGTTGTGTGGTGGTTGTGGTGGGGGTGGTGGTGGGGGGGGGGGTTTGGAAACACGTGATCTGTAACATGTGTCAAGACAACAATTATTAATTTTGTTACATGAGAAACAATCAGAATTTCTACATGTAACATAAATGTTATATTTACATTATATTTAGATTTAGATCATTGCTACTACTATTATTTTTTTATTAGTGTTAACATTGATTCCATTATTGCTACTGTTGCTTTACGTCTATATGTGGAGCTGCACTGTGCTGCTGTGTGTTCTCTTTCCTCCTGCTCACATTCTCTCACACAGATGACCGCCCACCCAGAACGTGGTTCTGGTTCTGGTTCTGCTTGAGGTTTCTGCCTGTTAAAAGGGAGTTTTTCCTTCCCACTGTCGCCTAGTGCTGCTCATGGTGGGAATTGTTGGGTCTCTGTAATAAAGAGCCGGCCTGTTCCTGCTCTATATGAAAAAGTGCCCTGAGATAACTTTGTTATGATATGGCGCTAAAAACATATAACTGAATTTAATTTAATTAAACCACCTCAACTTTGTTACTTTGGTGCTGTACAGCCTTCTCACTCTTGCTCTTTGTTGTATGAACATCACCCTGCTTCCTGCACTATTAAAATTCGCTGCCAGGAATCCAGTTGAATGCCGTTGAACATAAATCTCTGCTGCACAATAGTTGCATATGAATGTAATTCAAATGAGACATGGTTTGGAGAAAGGCAGGAGAAGGAGGGAGAAGTCATGAATACAGTGCAAAATAAAACTGAAGCATCTGCTCCAACAGAGACCTGACCGATTTAGCTATAATTTTAAAGTAAGTCTGAATGCAAATCATCATAAGAATAAGGTTTTTCAAAGTTAAGCTTCATGTGGTTTGATGTGAAGCAGCATCTCTGTGGCTTGCACTGACTGTTCTTATTTTGAGGGACTGGAAATTCAAAGTTAGTAAAAGTAAAGAACAGTATAAGGGTTCTTCTGCCTTATGCCGATTATGGTCTGTTATAGGAAGGAATATTTATTACACTTGCGAATTATGATGATTACAGGGCGAACTACTGGCTGTGTCTCTGGTAATATAACTTTTGACTGCTGTTGTATCCGAACACGCACTATAACCCAAGCCATAAAACAGCTGTACTTCTCACAGTCTCACGGAGAGACTCTTACATCAGGCTGACGGGCACATGCCGGTCAAGGAGTCAGTGTACATGTTCAGAAAGACAGAAGCTGTTTACATTCACAAGCAAATAAATTAAGTAATTTGAGAAAAATCATAATAGAAATGCAAGTTGGTTCACTACTGGAAATGCATGACTTGAGCTTCTCTGAATAAAGGCATGTCAGATTACAGTCATGGGAGATTAGAATGAAATGGGAAATGAATCTAAGAAGAGCTTGCATGGAACACTGACTTTGGAGAGCAACTACTTTCTGCTGTTGTTTTCACCGTGTACGGCCAAAATGCAAAACAATAAGTGAACGCTCTGAGATCGGATGTCTCCACTGATTTGCTCTGCTCTTATTGAATCCATTACGAAGGTTTACATGCGTGAGATTCTGCTCTGGAGTGAGGAGTATACGAATAATCTGAATGGAATGCCGGTTGTAACCCCCACAAGTAAAGCTTGCCGATATTGTTTTTATTTGAAAAATATGCAGAGGATCATGCCTGATGTTTCCTTGACAGTGAGGGGTCAGTGACCTACACCTCCTTACAGAGCTATGGGATATGCTGCACACACAGTGGAAAAACATCAGGTGTACACATGATATGCAGAGCCATGGGGAAATAAAAAGTCAACAATGGTGTTTTAAAATGCTGAAAATGCTCGCAGTATATGCAGAATATTGAATTTTTCCATCTGAGAAAAAGCTTGCCTCGCAGTCTATCAATCTATCAATCACAAATCAGCGTAATGGCTTGTAATGTGAAACATATTTCACCTCCACCATAATAAATCTTTCCCATTTTAAAGTCTGGGTCTCCTTCTTTGTTTGCAGGACTGAAAAGAGGTGGTTTTGATGTCCTGTTGCTTTTCCTCACTGCCTATGGTGTCGGTTTACCCTTCCTGATTGAAGGCCAAAAGTGTTTTCTTAAGTTCCGTATCTCTGCCAGACCTTTGGCTCCTATCTTGGACACAAACAAAGGGGGCAAAGAAGAACAGAGGCTGGGAGAGAACAGGAGAGGGGGATGGGATGGTGACAGTGGGATGGCGAGATTTCACAACTGACACGTGGAAATGGAAAGATACATCAAATGAAGAGGAAAGGCAAGTCAGGACTCCAAAACTTATTGTGAACTCAGACTAAGCTGCTGCTGACATTCTGACAATCCTCAATGACTAACAGGCTGACAGGCAGTCGGACCAGGACCAGCTCTCCTGCTGCAGTCGCCTACTGTAGAAACGCAGATCAAGAGAGAGTGAAAACAGGAGAGAGTGAGCAAAGAGAAGGAGATGAGGGAGAGGAAGGTATGGAGTCCATTAGTACTTTTGCAGAGCAGGGAAGATTGAATAACCCTGGCAAACGAAAGCTCACTCAGATTCCCTCCCTTTCCTCTGCTCCTTCCAACTGGGTGCCATCCACACGACCTTTGAACTCCGTCTTAGTAACCACGGCCCGTAATTCATGCAAATAAAGAATTACTAACTAGAAAGGTCAACCCACCCTATTATGTATTGGCTGGTGACACCACAGCCTGTGCAGTGTTGAATGGCCCATTCAGGCTCAGAGCATGAGATCATGAATAAATGGGTTACTGCTCTTCATTCTTCACAATCAGTAAAGGTATGCGGGGCTCTGCTGTCTGGTGATGTACCATTCATTTCACATCAAACCTCTGAAACTTATAAATAAGTCAACTTTGTTCAAGAAACAACAGGGTTAGCAGCACAAGATTATACAGGATGCTACCAGCCCTGAAGAGCAGCAAAAGTCAGACTATGGAAGTTGAGAGTGGCTGTGATAGCTAATGACTGATTTAGGTTCATTATTTCAAGATCACCAAGTAAATGTCTTGTCATTTTGTATAAGAAATCTTCCTTTATCTGTCCAGATTGCTGAGATCCATTAGCTGATAATACGTACTTTACTTAGGAATATGTGAAAGTCTGAATGTCATCAGCAACATGAAGATACTGTTACTTGGTTGTGCAGCATGTCCCAGCCCGTCCCAGCCTGTTGTTAAGTTTATTACTTGATATTTACCCTCCAACAGTCCCAACATAGCTGTAACATTTGCACATTTGCAAAAAGTTCTTGGAACATTTTGTATGTAGTTCATATTTCATGTCTTGCCTGAGGTACTTTCAGCATCCTAAAAGCCAACAGATTGATTGACTGACCATAAACTCAAATGTTTGGGATCTCACCAGAGTGTTCAACACCTGCACACTCTCACACGGAAACATTCAGGAGCTGTGGGGAAATAAGCATATTTAGAAGCACATTGTATTTTTCATACTTTCATGCTTTGCTTTGCTGGCTGATTGCTCTGTGCTGCAATTTATTTTTTTAACATTTAAGAATTTGATTAATGGCACTATTTTTAAACTGCGTACAACCAACGGGCATTAAACACTCCGTCAAAATCCAAAATGGCAATAAGAGAGGCTAAAATGGCTCCAAATCCTCAGTGGAATTATTCCCTTCAATTCTCGTAAATTCTTACTAATTAACAATGTAGCAGAGTTCAAACACCGGCCTGTTATTTTGGCTCCATAACAGAGGAACTGATTGCGTTCCTAAATCCAAACAAGTACTGTGGTTTTGTTTTTCCTTGCCATCTCCTTCCACCTCCCTCTCCTCCCTACTGCAGTGTGAAGTGTGAATGACACTAGTGAGGGAGTCCTGTAATGCAAGGTCAGCACAAATGAGAACCAGGCTCACACTGACTCAGCTGGCTCCTTTCTCCTGTCTCCTTGACGCCACAGAAAAAAAGTGAAAACTCACTAAAAATAGCAATTCACAGGCCATGAGCCAAAGTGTGCCAGTGACTGTTTTTCCTCCATGAATCCTGTTGGTCACACAAGTGCAAGGGAGGCAGAAATGATCTCAGAATTGGTATACGTTTTCCTTTGCACTGTGGGTTGTGAGAATTCTTCAACTCTTTGGGTTTACAAAGCTGATTGAAAAGCAGTTGGATCGAGGTGATCAATCACAAATCAAGGCTGTTTCTCAAAAGTTGATATGTGGAAGTTTCCCACATGAAAGTGTCAACATGCAAACAAACCGTCTCAACACACATATGTAGAGGGCACACATACAAACACACACACACACACACACACACCCCTAACAACAACATAGCAATGGAAAACAGTCAGAAGCTTTTCCTTCACCAGTAGAGATAACAACTGACAAACCAGCATGAAACTGGAGCTTGACACCAGGGGCACTGCTGAGAACCTTTGAAAGTCAGTGTGTAGGGATGTGTGTGTTCATGGTAATTTCCTGGGTTGTGGGATACCAGAGAGGGGGAACAGATTCGCTGGGGCCCGACTGACCTTGGAGCAGAAGTTGCCTTAGCCAATGTCCAAAGGTCATGCTTGTAGCTCTGGGAATGTGTTCAAAGAGATTTTTGGATGAATAGGACACTATGAATAGATTTCTGAATGGAGATACTCTTATCTAACTTAACATGAAAATTTAACATTGTTGAAATGCAAAATGATGGACAATCATGTTTTTTACTTTTTTGTGTGGGAAAGGCTCCAATTTAATACTTGTTGAACACATGTAAAATTGGTGGACTCACAAGAGACAATTTAAAAGAAAAAAAAATCTGTGCAGCAGAGGCCAAGATATCCTGACTTTAAGTCCCATTATGGGTCAGGAAGCAATAATGCTGATCCTACAATTCCCATAAGGCAATTAGACCCTCCCTGCCTCCAAAATGCACACTTCTTTCAAGCTCCACTCCTCCAGTTTTTCAAGGCAGGCTATCTGTTAAAAGTCCAATTCTTTTTCAAACTCCAGAGTCACAGAAGACATACAAATGTTTTCACAGGTGTACTAATCCTTAACTGAAAAATTGGTGGCATGCCGCTTGAAATATTGGGTCATCAAATATGTGCTTAGGACAGTTTTTTATTAATATGTCGTAATGAAAAGTTTACTCTTTCTCTGTTTGTTCAGAAAACCCCTGCAGGAACTCAAGCTCAGTTAAAAGTTACAATAATGATTTTTCTATTTCTGTTCAGTGTTGTTTTTTAAATAATTTTTCTCTTTGCCCTCTCTCTCTGTGTGCACTCACCTACATTCAAGAATACTGTATCAATCAGTGCCGTGCATCAATATTTGTCTATAATATAGAGAACAATACTTAATATGTAGCAGCTGCATGCATATTTTGTGTTTGAGTAGCTGTATAATTAGATGTACATTGCATGTGCATGTACCCATTCATTATTTAATAATGTAACTGATCAAAGTCAGAATGAAGGAGCACCTGGATACTAACTACAGCGTGGGCCAAGTCTAATATGATGTTTACAGGCTTAATTCCCAGAGAGTGCAGCTGCAGATTACCCAGACCCACTGGAAAGAAAACATGGTCTTTAACAGTGTTTGCTTTCTTGGAATGTTTTTTCAAGACTGACATTTGTGGAAAATAAGATTTATCAAAGTACATAATTGTGTTTCTCCAAAGCCTCCACTTCTGCTCCAAACTCTTTACAATTACAATTAAACAAATTCCAACAGTTGTCAGTGAAAATGATGCTTTCTGAACAACTGAAGGTTACATTGCAATTCTGTATGTGTTTCATTGTGAAAGTACAAACAGTGATGAATTAAAATGGATCCAATCTTGTGTCATTTGAAATTAAATTAGGTGAAACTGTCTTTATTGGCCATTTAAAGTGTTTGTGCATACAATCCTGTTATATCTATCTGATCCTATACCATATTTTATATTTTACAGTGGTATCCTCAGAGGTCTCACCTCACTCAGAAGGAAGATGTTGAGCATATTAAAGTCCCACCAAACTTTGTTTCAAATCTTAAGTAATTACATATAACATTATATATTATATACTCAATAAGCCTCAACGTTTAAGTTTGAAAAACCTCCTTAGACATTATTAATGAACAGTTTAACATTCACATACTCAGCTTCGTATGATCTGCGTGGGTTTGGTTTGATCAGATGTGATTGACAGTGCCCTGGTAATATATGATTTGTACACATGTGTGACATCACATTTTCCAACTAAGCCACGCCCATGCCAAACCAGTGAAAGAAGCACAGACAAAAACACAAATACTGAAATCTCTTATATGAAATGACCAACTGTTCCAACTCTAGCAGAACATTTTGTGTTATTTTAGGACCCCATCGGTCAGAGTGAATTATTGGGAAAATATGTTTTCAGGGTCTTGGCTTGAAGAGCAAATAAGCAAGGGTGAAGGTAAAGGAGACAGTGGATGGCTCTTTTCACTGATAACATTTCAAGGCTTCTAGAAGTTTCCAGTATCATGGTGATTATTACTTGAACACCTGATGAATGGGATATATGGCACTGTATTGTGTCTCTCCAGTTCACCACCCCTGTCTGACAGACTCAACATTACAATACTGCATAATGTGCATGTGTGCACACACACAACTATCATAGAGTACCAAGGATTTCATATTTGGCTTAGTAAATCTCCTGGGGATAGACTCCTGCTCCAGACAGATTTCTCCCAGATTTTGCAATAAAACCCTGCCAAGTATGTGCCTGTAGGAGCTGGACCTGGGCCAATATCAGCTGGGAGATTGTTGTGGACCATGTGTGTCACTGTATAGTAGCCTCTAACTGTGTGTGTGTGTGTCCATGTGATTATTTGGAGTTGTGTGGGCTTAGTGAAGAAGTAGGCTACAAAAGCAGTCTTAGGACAGCAGGCTGTAAACACAGCTGTGAGTAGAGGTGAACGTGCAAGTGAGATCAGCAAGTACCTTTCTTTTTTTTCAAAGGCAAGACTATTAGTGATATAATTCAGTATTCTGCTCTTAAATAAGGCAGATGAGCTATAATTGTCTGTGTAATATAGGATGAATATATTTATGTGTAATTATCCTGTGAATTGTACAACTGACCCATAGCTGGCTACAAATGTAAGATCGTTCACCACATAAATAACACAATCAACACTCACATATAGTTTGTTTTTCAAATGTGCAATTCATCATCACCTCTCATTTCATAAGAGGTCTTGCATATCTCACTGGTACCACAGGAGCTTCTATCTCTGGCTCTTTCTCTTTCACCTTGTCAAAATCAATGTCCAGCTCCTTCTGTACATAATAAGAGAGAAACACTGCACGGCTGAGTGTAATGACCAAATGAGGCAGAAATCTCAGCAGCTATGCAAACATGTCTGTGCTCCATATGAAATAAACATTTTGCAATTATTCAGCTACATCAACATATATGAGCTGGAAGAACTGAATGCACCCTTTCTTTGATATAACTTAATGCTAACCTCTACTGTATCTTGTGATAGAAAAATACTTACCCCCTTTTTTCAGGATGGGAAATCAGATTGTATCTTGGTTTGATTGCTTTGTCCGTGATAGTCAAGGAGTGGTGAATTTATATACTGTATATATACTGATTTTACTGTTAGTTTGTAAATATGTCATTATAGTTTTTTTTAGCTTTTTTTCTTTTAAATGTTATGTTTTTTGTTTGTCTTGGTCTTTAACATCTTGCAACTATATTGGAAATCTGTCTTCCTGCTTTTTACAATATAATCCATTGGATTCAACCAAACCAAACCAAACCAAATTCAAAAGAACAAATCTAATATCATAATCCTAGTATACTGTATTAGCCCATTCTGCATGTAGGGCAACTGTTTAGTTGTACCTTCAGGTGAGTATTTGCTTGAAAGCCAGATGGTGACAATAGGTCTCCTGGCCCACTGCCCTCATAAGGGCCAAGTCTGTCCCTCCCTTTTGTAATAGCTTTCTCATACATTTCTGAAGTTAACTCCAGCTCTTCAAAGTTCCCATTCACAGCTTGAAATAGGCTGAAATACTGTTAAACTTGAATTATTTTTCAGTTCTTCCCTGTAAGTCTTGGTTTGAATGCTGAAAAAGATGAAGTCTGACTCCAGTTTGTCAAAAGGGATCAGTAAGAATTTATTATTTGCTTTAAATACATGTACAGCTCTTCTTTTTTTTGCCATTGCTCCACTGATCAGTCACTGGCTGTCATCTCAAACTGAACTCCAAATGGAGGTCCTCCAACACAGACATGTATCTGAGACGGCATTATTATGAGTCGAGAGCATGTTGTGCTGGAGTTAGGCTCATGGCATGTGTAGCTTTTAGCTGCAGTGCCAGCTTTGCATGAGGCTATTTGTAGGGTTATGTTGAACAAAGAACAGAGGAAGAAGTCATCTTTTGAAAACAAGAGGACATCCAGTAATTGCAATGCCACAAAGGATTAAAAACAGGCCATAACGATAAATACACATGTAAAGATGACAAGGACATTCTGAAAGCCGTTCTCCTCTTGCTAAAACTGGATCTGAACAATGGGGGAAAAGAAAGAAGGTGCAGATGATGAGTTAAACACATGGAACCTGAAAACACCTCATCATGTTGGTGACAATCATGACTGAATCATAGAAATAAAATGCACATAACAGAGTTAACAAGGAAAATAAATACTGCACTTGTTGCAAAATCCTTGTACATTCATCAGGGTTCATGCATTCAGGCTTTTGCTTCCCACTTGTCTGGCTCATGTGCTACATTTCTCCAAGTTTTGCCACTTTCCTATGAGAGTCCCAGCCTATTCATTGCATGTTTTTTTTTGTTCGCGCTGAGATGAACAACTTCACAGTAAAATGCATTTAAGTGACTGACAGATGTAATTGTTTTTCGGAAGCACTTTCTTTCAAAGACACGGAGGTGATCAGCAAATTGAGTTGGCCCTGAAGAAAAAAGAGAATGTGCTGTTGTGCACAACTGCACACCACAAGAGAGTGCTGAACTGCTGGAGGAGCAGGCATTTAGATTGATCACAGGGATTCATCTAGTTGCTGTTTTGGATTTGGGATGATCTACAGTTTGACAAAAAAAAAAGAAAAACTCCTAAGGTAACAACACAGCATAGTGTGAGCTGTGCTTGGTTTCCTACTGTCGAAATGTGGCAGCAAGTCCTCTTTTCATATAAATAATGCTAAAAACACAAAAGTCTCCCTCTCACTCACATCAGAACTGTCACAAGAGTCTCTAAAATCCTAGGAGACACATACAGTACATAGCGTAGGCTGCATACATACAAATATACATATATGCAAATACACAAAAAACAATAACCTCTCCATGTAGAATAATGGCATTTCTGGATCTGAAATCATAATTTCCAATAAAAGTATACAAAAATAAAAGTACAAATCAAAAGAAGTGAAGTGCCATCTGAATTGGTGAGAAAAACAAAAATCTCCATTGCTCTTCTGTTATGTGATGCGTTGGCAAATCAACGAATTGGTGTCTTTGTGCACACACGCCGTCTCTCTGTCCATGGGATTCACACACATGCCCAGAGGCCATATTAAAGGTAGCCACTAGATGAGTTTAATACTGGAGTGTAAAATGTCCACAGACACAAAGAGAGGAACAAGGTCCTTAGCTCTCTGGCCAGCCAGTGAGGTAACATGAAAAGTTCACATCTATCTATCTACACACTAATGGATCTCTGACTGCAGGGCATGGTAAGTGCACATTCCCATGAAGAGGCCAGTTTACCTCTTAACCCTGATCAGTTCATGGAGACCTGCGTCACTGTTGACCTGGAAAGGTAGGCTGGTCGTGTCAACCCAGGCACATGTTCCACTTTTGTGTATTCCTGTAATGCTGCCAACCAATAGAAGTACTTCAAAGAATGCAAATATTCTACCAGGAAAAGGTTAAGTATGTTTTTGTGGGTGTGTTTATTGTCCAAAATTCATAATTGGATGGATACTTGAAACAAATGTCTCTATCTGGACATGTGAAACCTTCATTATTATTATGAAAACAGTGGTTTCTAAGAATCACACCTCTGCTTGCTTTCTTTCATTCCATGATAAAGAACAGCCAAAAGAATGCTCTATCATGCTTTGTGCAGGTTGTCTGTGTTAAAGTTCTTCCTTAAATAGTTTTGAATTTTTCCATCATATTCTCATCTCGCGATCAGGACTCTGGTCCAGTGAGGGCTCCCTGGTGCTGATCATGGACGCTGAGGGCCCTTGGTTGACTCCAAACGGAGAAACAGCTGGAGATCGAGCTGCCAGAGGGGACAGAGAAGGGGAAAAGCTGGGGGACATTGCTGCTGATGAAATGGATCCCTCATGACTGATAGGGGACCTGCGGAGTGAAGCCAAATGAGGGAATGTCCGTCCAATCACAGGAACCTTGGGGGGAACTGACATGGCCCCTGGGTGGGCCACTGATGTGATGAGTGGTGGAGGGTCAATTCTAGGTTTAGGATCCATTTTGTGCTTGGGTTGGAAGGGTTGGCGAGGGTTCTGGCTCTGCTGGGCAGTTTCGTCTTTTAGCCTGGCAATCTCTGTGAAGACATTAGCCAGAGGTTGGAACTGAGGGCACCAGTTGAGCAGGTAATCCCAGTTATAGCTTCCACGGAGCTCCTCATCACTGGCAACAATAGCTGTGAGGGACCCATCCACTGAAGGTTTACCGTCCTCAGGGAAGGCGTAATCCTTGGGCAGGGAAATGTTGAGACCACGACCTACTCCTAGGTACCCACCTCCATCATCCCTATAGACTGGAAGCTGGCCAGAGAGCAAGGTCCCACTGAGACTACCAGCCAGTTTCTTTCCCTTGAACCAGGTGCTGCCTTCCAAAGCTGCAGGCTCACAGGAGATATCAGAGAGCTGGTCAGCATCTTGCTGAATTCCAGAGTCTGGTCCTCTGGCTGAGATGTGCTCCTGCATGGACGATGTGATGGAGGCGACTCGAGGGTACTCGTTTATCATCCTGATCTCATCATCCTCTGCTGCCTCAGCTGAGCCTCTTCCACTAGAGTGAGAAGGATCCAGCGAGCCCCCTCTAGTGTAGGGACCACCCCCGGCCCCACCCTGATCTCCAGCATAGCCTGGCAAGGTCTGGTGGTAGATCCTCTCCCCTCCTGGTCCTGAATTGCATTCATCCAATTTCTGCAGAGCAGTTCCTGATGCAGCAGTTTTGTTTCCTGCATCCTGTGCTTTCTTCCTCCTGCGCGACTTGACAAGGAAAACCACCACAGCCATGACCACAAGCAATACGATAAAACCAAGTGACACAGCAATGATGCTTATCAGCAGAATGTTGACATCGGAGGCCAGGCCAAAGTTGGTGTTTGTGACATCGATGGAGACCTGGGCTGTAGTAGTGCGAGATGCATCTAGAGGACTGTGAGCTCTCACATCCAGGGTCATCAGCCTGGTTTCCTGTTTGGTCCGGCCCGAGCCGCTGCTACTACTGCTGCCTGATCCGTCCAGCTTCAGGAAAATTACCCCAGTGGTTTTGTTTACATCAAAGTATGGAGAGGTGGCGGGAAGAGAATAGAGAACAATGCCATCCACCCCTCCATCCTCATCATTTGCCTGGACCTGTCCAATGCTCTGGCCTTTCTTAGCTCCCTCTGGAACTTCAAAGGAGAATCCAGAGGATGTGAAGAGTGGGTCATACTCATCCTCACCTGTGACAAACACCTGTACAGTTACGGTGGCTGAGTGGTTGCCTGAATCTACTGCCATGGCTACAAAGTTAAAGGAGTTGATCTTCTCAAAGTCAAAGGGAATTTTGCTTCTGATTTCTCCCGAGTTCTGGTCCACAGTGAAGCTGTCTTTTCCCGCCCCAGACCGCTCCACCATGTAGTACTTCAGTTGGCCAAAAACCCCTGTGTCATGGTCAATGGCATGTAGAACAGTCACAGCTGAGTTTGCTGGTTGGTTTTCTCTGATACTGGATGTCAGGACTTCCACAGGGAAGAATGGACGATTGTCATTTACATCTTTGACCTCAACAATGACCGGAGCTAGCGCAAAGTGACCCTGTCCATCTGTGGCCTGGATGACGACAATATGTGTAGACTGGTGTTCACGGTCGAGTGCTCGCTGAAGCCGCAAGGCTCCAGTCCACTGGTCCACGGTAAATAAGTTCACCTCATCACCAGAGCTGATAGTATACTGGACCTCAGCGTTGGGAGTTGAGTCTGGGTCTGGCAAAATGACAAGGACAGAAAACAAAGAATGAACTGAGAGACAAAGTAAGAAAAACAAGTGATAACTGGACAAAAAGTGAAGACTTTTGCCCACCTGTAGCAGTCAGTCGTATGATCTCAGTCCCAGAGGCAGCTCCCTCACTTATTGACACAGTGTATTCTGCTCTGCTGAACACTGGAGGGTTATCATTCACATCACCAATAGTTATCACTGCAGCAACACTAGAGCTCCTCTGGGGCACACCACGATCTGACACCACCACAGTGAGGTTGTAAAGTGGCTTGGTTTCAAAGTCAAGCCCCTCAGCCAACAGCAGAGTCCCGACTGTCTGAAAGCCCCGCCCCTCCAGGAACCGCACACTGCTTTCAATCTGGAATGCATTTCCTTCATTCCCATTGGCAATAGCAAAGTCAAAGCCACAGTTTTCACGAGAGAGGTCACTGTCAAAGGCCTCAAAAGTCAAAACTGTTGACCCTGGGATGGTATCCTCAGAAACTGTAGCCCTGCAGACATAAGAACAAGACACATGTATTTAATACACAGGACAGTTGTTGAGGTTACACCAGAATCTAATGAATGTAGACTGACCTGTACTCTGATTGGTGAAACACCGGAGCATTGTCATTGACGTCAGAGATTTGGACCTGGACAGTGGTGAGGGAGGAAAGTGAAGGCGAGCCTCCATCACGAGCTTCAATAACAATAGTGACTGACGGCCATTCAGGGTCAAACTCAGCTCTGTGATTGATGAACAGAGTTCCTGGACACAGTGGGCAATGAGACGGAGTCAGACATTGTGCTGGAAAAGCTACTTTCAAAATACAATAAATTACATATTACTTTCTTTCGAAACTGGAAACTGAATATTAAGGGAGCAAAGCGAAGTCAGGACGGAATCCAAGGTTGCCTACCATTGTTGGGATCTATGTAGAAACCCTCCTGGGTTGATGACATCACTCTGTAGGTGATCTTTCCATTCTCTCCAGAGTCCCTGTCAGTTGCTGTTACTGTGACAACTGCACTTCCTGGTGGCGTGTGCTCAGGCAGATTTACCTGGTGTGCGGATATATTAAAAACAATATTTAAACACCAGGGTAAAAGAAACAAGCCAACATCCGATCGCATAAACACTAATAAAATTCCCAAACTAGGCGAGGAGGTCAACTGGCGCAAAACTCACAAAGACGGAAAATTGCATTTTATATTGTAGTTCCTGTTTTTCCTGAGCTTGTGCTAATGTTGAGGTCATTTCCTGATACAGAGAAGTAAATATTTTACAGGTTCATCTGTGCTACCAGTCCCCAGTCAATATTAGGCAGTTAACTTTTATCACCCTCACTGTGTGCATGCTGGGAACGTACATGTGTGTTTTTTACAGAGTGTGTACATGTGCAATCTTCTCCTTCACGATGAAGTAGTCTGCTGGAGAGAAACTGTTTCTGAAGTAATTTAATTCCCAATCAAACTTTATAAGGTGTGAAGAAATCAGAAATGTATGCACACATATTCTGTGCATTTCCTTAGGTAGCAAGTAGTATGCAATGGACACATCAGATTTATTTCTACACTGTTGTTGTGGTGTAAATTAAAATAAAGTACACAAACCAAACAATTACTAGGAATAGCAATGAATGTCTTTTAAGGTGCATGTATGATTTTGTGAGAAACAGATTTGCACAACACATATTTAATTGGTGCCATGGATGTAAGACATCCTACCTGATAGAGATCATGGGTGAATGCAGGTGAATTGTCATTAATATCCTGCACCAGTATTGTAATGTTGGCCTCAGTTTGGTGCTGGCTGTCTGTGGCTCGGACAGTCAGGGTGTACCACGTCTTCTCCTCAAAGTCCAGGGGCGCGGTGAGTGACACACCTCCACCGTAGCGGTGAATTCCAAACTTGCCTAAGGCTGTTGGGTCCAGCTGCAAGGAGTAGGAGAGGGCAGGACTGGAGTCGACATCGTTACCTGTCACAAGAGTGATCTCTGTGCCAATCAACATATCTGACCGACAGAGAAAGAGATTGAACAAAAACCTGTTAGTTGTATTTAACTTTCTGGGAATAAAATTATGCTTTTTGTAGTTTTAATACTGTTGCACAGCCACAATGCACAACGACACATTCTTAGATCTGCGCAGGGTTTTTCTGGTAACCAAATTCGTATCTTTGTAAATTTATTGTATTTTCTGTAAACTGGCCTACATACGATACACCAGTAAGCACAACATTTCTGAAAATGAAAGTACTTACTCTCTGGGATGCGGACTTCCTTGGGCAAGGGAATGGTGGGACTGTTATCATTCTGGTCAACAATGATCACTATCAATGTGGCTGAACCAGCCAATCGTGGAGTTCCTCTGTCTGTTGCTCTAACTACTAGCCTGTGGGTGCGAAGAAAAAAGCTTTCTGTTTATGC
This sequence comes from Gadopsis marmoratus, assembly GCA_036023855.1. Taxonomy (NCBI): domain Eukaryota; kingdom Metazoa; phylum Chordata; class Actinopteri; order Centrarchiformes; family Percichthyidae; genus Gadopsis; species Gadopsis marmoratus. The sequence continues at coordinate 80,091 of JAVQJF010038007.1, forward strand.
ATGTTTTCCTAAAAGCTGAATTTGACTGTAATGTTGGTAATGATATAGACCATGTAAAAAGAACATACAATTATGCACATCTATCTGATTATTATCTACCTGATTATCTATCTGATATTATTTGAACTTTGGCTACACATTCTCATATTGTTAAGAAATCAACACGCACAATGTTATGAAAATGTTACAGTGAACAGGAGTTGATTTACTGAGTTTTGAAATTGCAGCTTTGATACATCTGGCATGCAGATATCGGTTTGCACTGGTGCTTAAATCTTCAGCAGACTATGTCAACCTCCTAACCAGCTATCTAAACACAAACTAGCAAACGAGTGAATATGATTCATGATGTGCTACGCAGATTTTTGGGAGTTTTTCTGTACAACAAACACCATGCAGCAGCTCATAGCTACAGGTAAAATTTATATCCATCCTCAAAATGTGTACATAGAATGGTTCTTGGTGAGGTCTATTCAACCACATATCTGTTCTCACTTGGTCTGGGTAAAGATCTCACGGTCCATGATGGCTGCTGTGGTGATGCTTCCCGTCATCGGGTTGATCTTGAACAGGCCGCTCATGCCTGATGACTGGATGGAGTACGTCACCTGACCATTTTGACCCTGATCCACATCCTCAGCCATCACCTGGGAGAAAGTGGAGGAAATGGAAGAAAGGGAGAATAATGAGAATTTATTTTAGTTAGCAAAACTCCAGTAGACCAAATAACAGCATGACTTTTTATCATTTATTGTGCTGTTTTTATATTTGGAAGTACCTGTATGATCGGCATTTCATATCCCTGCGCTTCTCTCATGTAGGCCACGTAATTCTGCAACTGGAACCGGGGAAGGTTGTCATTGACATCCTGCAGGATCAAGTTGATAGCCATGAAAGATGTGGAGGTCATGGTTTCAGCCTTGACAACTAGGCGGAGCCTGGGGGTGTCTTCAAAGTCCAGCCCCTTGGAGCTCTCCACCCTGATTTCACCTTGAGAACACACAGATTTAAGTGGAAAATTAGAACCAAATGAGAGATTAAACTGACACATAAACCTGAATTAATATAATAGGTGCGTTTCACCTGTTGAGGAGCTGATGATGAAGGCCTGCATTCTGTTCCCACTGAAGAGGCTGTAGCTGATACCCTTATGTGTGCCATCTGGGTGCTGAGCCTGAGCCTGAGCCACAGCTGTGCCTGCATTTTTTAAATAAAGTGGATAAAATATTCCTTATCTGTGACAGCAGAGAGATCTTCAAAGTGTATTGAGGAATAAATTGACTGAGATGATTATTCTAATCCCTAATAATACTGCATTAATGTCTGACCTTTTAAAGCATTCTCCTGTATGCTCACGTCTCTGGCATTCCTAGAGAAGCGAATGCCGCTGTACTCCACCTCCTTCACGTAAATCACCACCACTCCCTGTGCAGACTGAGCTGGACTGCCCTGGTCCATGGCCTCCACTATCAGGGTCCTCTGAGCCTGGGTCAGATCCCCCAGTGGCTCGGTGGCCTGGATCTCCCCAGTCAGGGAGTTGATGCTGAAGCCTTTCACTGGCAGGGCAAAACGGTAAAACACAGAACCGTTGGCTCCAAAGTCCTTGTCCTCGGCCTTCATGGTGGCTAGAACCCGCTGGGAATGGCTGCTGGACACTTCGATGACCAGTGGATCCTGGATGAAGAAGGGAGTGTTGTCGTTGACATCTAGGACGGTGACTGTCACCTGGAAACAAAAGGTCACATGTATTGCTAATGTAACGAGCATAACAAATACTGTTCTGAATCCAACATGTGAATCATAAATTCAACAATCAGTCAGCTGAACACCTTTAACATCTAACCCTCCATTTACCTGAGCAGAGGTGTTCCTGGGTGCTGCAGGTGAAAGGTCAAAAGCTAACACCTGGAAGCTGTATGATGCCCATTTTTCCCGGTCCAGAGGTGCTGATGTGGTGATACGACCAGTGTTCTCATCCACAGTGAATGCTCCATGCGCCTCTTGGCTGAGGAAATACAGAACCTTCCCATTTAGGTCATCATCAGCATCTATGGCTAACACCTGGAAATATGAGACATACAGTATGTCAGTGAGATGTTCAAACAAAGCACATATTCTGATTCTCTGATCATCTAAATTCCCATTTCTACTTACCTTCAGAACTTGAGACCCTTCTGCAGCATCCTCTGACACTTCCACAGAGTAGCTACTTCTGCTGAACACAGGGCTGTTGTCATTAACATCCAGCACTTTAACATCCACTGTGACAGTAGTGCTGAGAGCAGGGCTGCCCCGGTCCGTGGCCAGTACCTCCAGAGTATATTCAGCCCTCGTCTCCCTGTCTAGGCCGCGTGAAGTGGACAGGGCTCCTGTGCTGGCGTGGAGGTGGAAATCTCCATCGGGGTCCCCAGCTGGGGATGGGGAGTTCATGTGAGAGAAGAAAGAGAAATAAAATCGAAAATTCAAGAGTTTTCTGTGGATTGAGTGTTAAAAGAAGACAAGAAAGGAGAGCTCCTCTGCCAACTCTGCACTTAAGGAAAAGTTTGAATGTGCTCCAGACAGATATATGGAACCTACTGAGGAGTGAGCATCCCTGCATACTGTCAGTACAACTTCAGATATCACCAAAAATGGTCACAGCAAACCTGATGGTTAATACCATAAATAAAAGTGTGATTTAGTTGCAATCATCACTGAGAGCCAATTGTAATAATCTGTCAACAGTCTGTAAATTTAAACTTGACCATTTTCAGCCTGTGAAACAAACAATGACAGAAAATCACTGTCTCTCCCAAGATATTGTTATTTTCACATTCAACATGCCCTCAAACAGCAATTACAGCAATTGTGGCTAAACTAAATTGCTCTTTAAATCCAGCCTAATAAAATACTTGGGTTAGACAGACGCAACACTGTTTCTCACCAGTGATTCTGTACTCCAGTTCTCCACCAGGACCTGAGTCAGGGTCTGTGGCCTTGAGAAAGCAAAGCTCTACAGGGGCCTGGTTCTCCGGAACCTCCAGTCCATACCATGGCTTTGCAAAGATTGGAGCATTGTCGTTCACATCCTGCACCTCCACACGAACTACTGCCTTGGCAAAGTTAGGAGGCAGCCCTCCATCTCTGGCATACACTGATGCGAAATGGAAATGGTTAAGATGATGAGATGTTGGATGTCCCACGTAATATTTTAAACCAAATTACTTGAAGTTATCTATAAAAATAAATGCTCATTTAATACATGACAGGTCAAACAGAGTTGTGTAAGACAATGGATAGAGTAGTACCAGTGAGTGTGTAGTGGTCCTGTAGCTCTGTGTCCAGTTCCTTCGTGGTGGTGATGACTCCTGTCACAGGGTTGATGATGAAGCCTTCCCCTGTCACACCTCCATATGTCACTTGGCCATTAGAACCTGCATTGAAACACAAAACAGACACTAATAGAAAAATAAAGCTGTGCACACTACAAAACTAGCAATAAAGAAAATAGGCAACATTCAAAGTAATAAGGCAATGATGTTCAATTAATGAATCCAAGCTGCATAGAGCTGCGGGCAAGTCCTAATGAAAGCTGAAAGTATAAGACTATGGACGATGACCGTAACCACACATTTTCATTAGCATGAGCTTGTGGTTTTGTTTAAAGTCATTTGGTTTCTCAAAACCATTTATTTGACTCTATTTTTTAGTTCTCTGGCCTTTTTACTCATTCGTACTGCACTGAATTTTGGAACCTTTTTTTGTTTGGGTCTTGAACGTACAATACTGTATCTTCCCATTTCCAGGATACTGACAATACAGTACTGAATTAACACATTTAAACCAACCTTGGTCCCGGTCAGTGGCAGTAACTGTCAACACTGTAGTTCCTGGTCCTTGGTTTTCCATCACCTGGGTCTCAAACTCCGCTCGCTGGAACACCGGAGCTTCATCATTCACATCAATCACTTGCACACACAGCACATGAGAGGTGGAAAGCTGAGGTATTCCATGATCCTCTGCTACAATGGTCACATTGAAGACTTCCTGTTCCTCCCGGTCTAATGCTTTAAGGATGGAGAGAGAGCCTACAAGAGAGAAAAGAGAAAACGTTCTAAAGCCACCTTTTCTGGATTAAAAAACATAAAATTTCTATTCTCATTTGGATTCTTTTTGGTCTTGAAACATGTGTGTAGGTGTGTTCGGGATTATTTTTGTGAACTAATTTATTTTTGTGTACCTATTTGCATTCCTAGAGGACCAGTAAAAGGACCAGTACAAACCTTAACCGATTTTCTTTATGAGAGTTTCCACAGTAAGTGAGAGACTCTTTATAACATTACTGTATCTGTTAGCATTCGGTGTGTGTGTGTGTGTGTGTGTGTGTGTGTGTGTGTGTATGTGTGTGTTTTCTGTAAAGGGAGCTTGTTTAGACAGAGTCTGTGAATCAGACCACCACTCCTCAGGCTCTGGCTTCAGTTACTCTCCTACCTTTTATGTCTACACCTCACACCTCTGTCATCACCCTGACTACAAGGACGTTCAGCCAAAGTGAGTGGAAATATGTGTGTGTGTGTGTGTGTGTGTGTGTGTGTACTGTTCACAGCAGTGTACGAGTTTAGCTGCCAGCTGCAGTGCCTGAGAGACGTGTAATTTACAAATGCCAAACCATGCCAAACACATGCATCATGTGTTGACTGTTCTGTGGGGCTGAGGCTCTGATGTTCCTGTGAGGTTTCGCTAGCTCCCATGTTTCAGCCAAACACAAACAGATGCAAAACATTTACTGCACTATTTCATCCTCTGTAGCCAATTTAATGTTACTGAACTCATATGATAAAGGTGCGCTTAACCTCTCTGTATTAGGTTTGCTCAAACTCACATGAAACTTTATTTAAAATTCCACCCAAGATCTCAAGGCATTGAAAGATAGAAAATATGTCATACTAAATTTCAGGGAAATTAGCATTAAATACTGCACAAGACAGAGATTGAATGCAGTGCTGCAGCCATAAAAATGGTGTCCAGGATTTGATATTTTGATTGTTTTACATTTTAAGCAGCACAAAGCATTAATGATGGAACAAGCAGATTTAGAATATAATATCTATGCCCTCAAACAGCATGAATTAAACGTTTGAAGCTACTTGTGAAGAAATGAAGAGACATAGAAGAAACATTAGCTTTAAAGTGGTTAATAAAACACAGCCATAATGTGAAATAACAGAAAGTTCATGTTGGTAGAACAGACATATAATTTATAAGCAGTAATCAGGCTAATGATACCCCTTACATTAGCCAGGCAGTTTGTTAAATGTCTCCTTAATACAATGCTAATCTGCTATTACAGTTATTATTAACCATAAGCCTAACACCACATAGTCTGAGAAACAAACCAGAAGTGAAATCAAGCCCTGCTAATAAACCAGACACTTGACAGTAATGAAGTAAAGACTTTCTTCCATCTGGAAGCTGCATTAAGTGTCTGTCTTATGGTTCCTAATCCCATCTCAGACAGATCCGATCACGCCCACACGACCCAGCTCCGATGATGAAGAGATTACACATACAGAACACATATATAAGATATCAAAGGCAATCCACGTCCATGGCCCAAATCGGTTCCCATGAAGAAATCCGTCATGAAAAGAACACCAAAGAATTATTCAAGCGAAATATTGCTCTAAGGCATTGAAAGATCATCCAGCAAAGAGGTGAGGATGAATGTTTTAGCAGTTGAGACCCTGTAGACGCAGCACGTCACTGGGTAATTACAATCTTCTGGAAAGTTTTGTTCATCCAGGGGGCTTCCATGGGTGGGATGCTGATTATCTATCAATCATGAAACCCCACTGAAAAAGGCCACATTCTACTCCGGCTGTGTTAAATCATTCAAAGCAGGATTGTAAATGCACGAAATAATGTGGTCACTTTTACCCTAATCATCTCTTGATGGAGTGTAAATTGGGTATTTATGGGAAATCCCCAGTCTCAGACGCTGTTATATTATTGTAATATTACGATATTTTCTGATGCCGTGTCTCACCCTTAAAAATAAGCTTACCAGTGTTGGGGTTCAGACTGAAGCGACCAGCGCTGTTGCCTGCCTGGATTCTGTATGACACTCGGCCATTTTCTCCTTCATCTTCATCTCGAGCCATCACATACAAAATCACAAACCTGTCAATAAAACAAACAAACAAACAAAATGTCTGATTATAACAAGCACAGCAACCACTTCCACTAGCTTGGAGCCATTAGAGTATATGCATTTGATTCTTAATTAACAGACTTCTTGGTTATTCCACCTCTGTGGCCTGATGGATGAAAGCTGTCAAGGCAATGACAGCAATGTGTGTTAAGGTACTAAAAACAGACGACAGTTAGACATGCCACTCACCCTACAGGCTGATCCTCCATGACACTGACCGCAGACGGAGAGCTGAAGACCGGAGTGTTGTCATTTTCGTCTGTCACAAACACTCGGGCAGTGACCGAACCCCAGCGCCTCTGAGGAGGATCCACTGCCTGGTCTGTGGCCCGCACCACAAGATAGAGGGATGGCGTTGACTCACGATCCAACTTCTGCCCCAGGGTCAGGACTCCGCTGGAGGGGTCTAGGTTCAGGAGGTCAGGCATGTCAGGCCAGTAGTGCTCGACGGAGTAACGTAGCTCACTGTTGGGTCCACTGCCATCCTATAAAAAAGAAAACAGATGAATGAGACAGTGAGTGTAAATTTTGTTCCAGCAAGGGAAAACATACAAATCACAAGCGTTAAAATTAATTATTGGAAGCAGACAATTTATAAAATGATCTTAACTCAGTGACCTCACTTGTTTTTTTCCCCTGAGAAAAAACTCCATCTCACAGTCTAGTGTCTTAGTGGATGAAGTTAGCTTTTATACTTGATGACAAGTGGGCAGTGATTGTGAGATATAGTTAAAAGCTCCATGTAAATAAAACTAAACTTATGTTATTTACATTATAGTAAATCTTAAATCTGACCTATCGTGTTAAAATATACTGCTCAAAAAAATTAAAGGAACACATTGAAAACACATCAGATCTCAATGGGAAGAAAAATCATGCTGGATAACTATACTGGTATGGACTGGGTAATGTGCTTAAAAAGTGTTCCTTTAATTTTTTTGAGCAGTTGTATATCCATCTCGTACATTCACAACAGGTATAACTCACTGGTTAACATTACAACTCTTCTATGGCAGATAATATATTCAGTTTCACACCTGATCCAAAGCCTGGAAGGTATATATGGAAGCCCCTGGCTCTGTGTTCTCTGGGATCACAATGGTAACAGGGTCTTCTGTGAAATGGGGAGCATGGTCATTGCTGTCCTGCACGTTGATATCCAGCTGCACCAGGTGGCTGCTGGGAAACGCCTGGGAGAAGTCAGACACCTCGATGTGCAGCGTGTACCTCGCCCCTTTCTCATAGTCCAACTCACGTACCAGGTACACGTCGCCCTTTGAACGGTCCACCATGAAAGTCCCATCGAGATCTGTCCCCCCCACTACCAGGTAGGTCACCTGGCCTTCCAGTAAAGCAGATTCCTGCTGGTCATGTGGGCGGACAGAGCCAATGATGGAGCCCGGAGCAGCCCCTTCGACTGTGTTCAGAATCATGGAGAGCATGTTGGGCTTGGGGCTGGATCTGGAGGAGCTGAGAACCTAAAGGAAAGGAAACAAGGGTCAGACAGGCTCATGTTAATCTCAGCATTTGTTGTAACTTTATTATTTACCTAATCATTATCATTCCGATTGTGTCATGCAAGTCTTACTTTGAAATTATTTTCTTCAATCATGCACGTACTGTATCTATCCCAAAATAGAGCAAAACGAATGGTGTAAAGTTTTCAATATATCTTATTTCACCCAAGCATAGAAGAAAAGTGTCAAGGAAAATTCTGTACGTGTATGCTCTCTCCCCAGTCCATCCCTAAACATAGCCTTGGGCTGTAGTCTGTTTCTGTTTTGTTGCTATTACTATAATAACCCTCACAGGCATTCACATTGTGCATGAAGACATTATGTACAATCCTTCCAGTAAATATCTTGACACTGCAGCATTCTGGCATCAAGAAGAGAGTCAGGGTCTGTGACCTGCGACAAAATAATGAAGGTTGTAATGGAAGGGAAAAACTGTAAATATTCCAGTTCAAGTAATACGGAGCAATACGTGCAGCCTCCATATGCTGCAGTCCGGTCAGAAACAAGTGCATACCAGGGGCCTTTCGCCATTCTGAACAACAGCCTCGGGGATCAATATTGTTCTGGGACAGATCAAAAATCTCTGAAGGCAGCAAACAAAAACAGATTTTAACAAGCTCTGGTTTCATCATCAATAATCCATACACACTCCATCCCTTGCTTTTGTTGCTAAGATCTGTTGGAATCAACTGCATCTTCCTGGTGTCTTTATTGAACATGAATATCAAGGATAAACCTAGAAGATGTTTGAGATGTGAACAATGCACGTAACTAGGCTCACATGTTGACTAACTAGACTGACTGTCTATGCATACACATTTACACCTAAAATGCACTACAAACCACATGTCAAAGGGCCACCTTGACTCCTTTTTTTTAAAGCTAGGACATTTTTTATTGTCTGTTTACTTTACTTTGCGGTGTTTCAATTATCTTGAAGGTAATGCTGGCAAATGTACTGTACTATTTGTACTTTTCCTTGGTTTTCCCCTATGCAAGCTAGCTAGTGTGTGTACTGTACTGTAGTTCTTGTGGTGTACAACAATATCCCTGTGTTGAATTTTACCCACAGCAATGTGAAACGTTATCTCAAAATCATTATCTGGAAATGTTACCTCATGAGTGTTTGAATATGTCGTTACAGTGAGTGTGTCTGTGTGCGTGTATGTATCACTGCCTGCTACCGTACAGTGGTGTATTCCCTTTCTCTCTGTGTGATTTGATGCAGCTGGCTCTCATCAAATCTCTCATCTGGGAACATTTGATTCCGAGGTGCCTTTTTCCCCTCTGTCTAATCTCAGCGTCGCACAAGCAGGGCGCAGGCCAAATCTAAGGCAAGCACTCCCACTGTAATTAGCATCCTTTTCCTTTCTGAAATCACATCACACAAAAACACTGAGCTCAAACCACCAAACCACCACCCTTCTCTAGCTAAACGCCTCTGTGGCAGACCTTTTTTCCCTGCTGTTGAATTCCTGATATTCCATGTTGATATGAAGTGCTGACCCTCCTGCGGAAAGTTCAGAACAATAACTCAGTCCAGACCAGCTCCCTCCTGCAGCTCAGGGTTTCTCACCTTGGGTTTTGGTTACCCTGCTAACCTTTGGAGCAGGAAACACAGACTAGATTGGTTAGATGCGTTTGTTTGTACAGGCACAGGTACAGTTTCTCTCCTTCTCATATTTACCTCCTTTTCCAATTCCTTTGACAGTTATACTGTTCACTCACTGTGCACAGTTTGAGAAAATAACTCGCAGCACGGAATGTAAAAGGACTGAGGTAATGCGTAGATGTGACAGATTTAGGTTTGGTCACCTGATTGGCCTCTGCTTCCAATTTCCTGATGCCTTACAAATGTTTTGGAGACACAACGAATGTGTGGGTGTTTGGCATGCAGCTGGCGGAGGGATAAGGATATGAAAATGTACAGATTATGTTTACCTGTATCTGTAGCTGGCAGGTGGAGCTCAGGCCTGGTGTGCCGTGGTCAGCAGCGGTCACAGTGAAGACGTACTCAGTTCGCTCTGACCATCTCAGGGGGGAAGCGGTTTTCAGCTCGCCACTGGTCGGGTTAAGGATGAAACGTTCTGCTCTGGGGCCTTCAGGAGATGACAGTTGGATGGTTATGTGAATGTTGAGGAAAGTGATTTATATTTACAAATGTAACTGTGAGAGGATTTACAACACTCACCTGTTAAAGAGTAATAGACGGTCCCATTCTCTCCCTCGTCTGGGTCTTTAGCTGTCACTGTCCCTAGGATTGTTCCAGATGGAAGCCCTTCCATCACCTACGATGAAGAAAGATTGTTATTCATATTAATGTCCAGTATGCTATGCCAGAATCTACCTATTATGTCTATTCCTGTTACTTATCGTGTCCTTTTTTCCTCTTTAGGGCTACAATTGTTATGATATGAAAGGAAACAGAATTGTGTCTCATACATCATAGGATTAGTCTTTACAACTTTCAAAAATGAAATGCAACTTTTAGAAATATTCCAATATTTATCGGAGAAATCATACAGTAAGTTGCTGTCATATGAAACCTAGCTTGGATAGCATTTATCTGTGGGTTGAAGTTACATCCCCACTAGAGAAGCTCCAACATGCACAAAAGCTGAAACCAGGGCAACTTATATTAATTGTTATATAATATCAATCTTCCAAAGCCTTTGGATCTCGTTCTGCCCTCACCTGATCTATCTGATCTCCCTTTATTCTTACCTGAAGGAGCAGCTCCCTGTCTGGCCTGGCATGAGTAAAACCTGGGGCATGGTCATTTTCATCCAGCACAGTGATATGAGCGGTGCCAGTGGCGCTGCGAGGAGGCGTACCCCCGTCCTGTACGACCACAACGAGCTGGTAGCTGGACTGCTGCTCTCTGTCCAGGGCGAGGCGGGTACTGATTTCACCTAGAGGAAAGACATGAAGAGAAGGCCTTAGCTTGCGTTGCTTGCAATAGTTAGGGAGTAATTAAAATCATTAATTCGTCAAGGGAAATCACATTGGTATTAGTGCTGCTCATAGAGCTAATTCAAATAAAAGTCATGGTGTTTTTCTTCACCTGTTTGTGAGTTAATCTGAAAGTGCCTGTCAGGGTGCAGCAGCCTGTAGGTGAGTCGAGCATTTAGTCCTGCATCTCTGTCTGTTGCAGACGCCCGGCCAAAGCCCGTCCCTGCCAGCAGGTTCTCTCTCACAGCCAGGAACACCCTCTCCTGGCTCAGTCTTGGGGAGTTGTCGTTCTCGTCGGTTACCGTCACCCTGACTGTGGCGCTGCCAGTTCTCCCCACCCCACCTGGACCTGAAGTGGCTAGGATGGTCAACAGGTACATGTCTTTGACCTCTCTGTCCAGAGAGCTTCGAACAAACAGCCAACCACTATCTGGCATGATGCCAAAACCGACAGCGTCACCATCAGGTCTGAGGCGGTAGGAAATAGAGGGGGAAGATGAAGAGGAGCTTGCACCATTCCCAGAAGTCTCTCTGTTGAGTGCTCGAACCTGAAGGAAGCGTGTGTTGAGGGCTGTGTTTTCCCGTAGCTCCACACGGTAGGTCAGGGTGTCAAAGTTGGGGCCTTGTGCATCTTGCGCTTGGATGTGGACCACAAGAGTGAAGGTAGAGGTAAGCTGGGGCGCTCCTCCATCCTTTGCAACCACCTGAAGGTCATAGCGTGGAACACTTTCATATGACAGGCTCCCAATCAGACGTACCTCCCCGCTCCCCCGGTCAACACCAAACGTCCTCTGGCCGCTGCTGCCTGCAGCCCCAGCAGAAACCAGATCGAAGCTGAGCTGACCATTATGGCCAGAGTCCTTGTCGGTGGCCTGAATGGTGTAGATAACAGTCCCCATTTTGGTGATCTCAGGTAATAGGAGGGACTCTGATGAGGAGGGGAGGAAGGTGGGAGCATTGTCATTGACGTCTGAAATGGTTATTCGTACCCAACTAGTTCCAAAAGCTGGAGGAGAGCCGGAGCGTGCCTGGATCTCCAGGTCAAGACTGGAGCAGGTTTCATGGTCTAGGGGAAGAGCAGTGCGAATGGTACCAGAGGCACTGTCCACTGTAAAGTAACCATCAGGGTCTCCAGAGGAGATGGAGTAGAAGATATCCTTAGAAACACCTGCATGGAAGACACAGACAGACAGCAAAAGAAGCAAAACGAGAGTGTGAAAAAGACAGTGAGAAAGGGCATTGTTACTTGATAAATGACTAAAAAAGTTGTAAAAAAGAAAGGTGATTAATCAATATCACCACTGGATGAGACAGAAATAGTTTCAATATACTTTATACAGCTACTGATTATCCACTCTTCTTTAGCTAAATACCTGAGACATGCAAAATTCACATGACCCAGTTTTACTAGACCGGCATGCGGTGTGTTTATTTCAGCTAATATCTCGTCTAAGTGTTAAAGAAGGGCTGGATTCACTCAAAGTGGGTGAGGCGATAGAATCACTGAATACTCTTACACAGACAGAGATAAGTGTTCTTCTGTCCACTTCAACACCGAGAACACTTCATACCGACTCCCACTCAGAATTACAAACCCATCCAAATCCATTTCTCCATCATTAATACTGAGAGAAAATAAAAGTCTGCCTCCAGTGAAAATAATCCCCTGTAAAGCCTGCACTGTGTGATGGATGTGATTTCTTAATGGAGTGCATGCTCTTGATGCTTGCGTATTTGTACAACTGCCGGAGTGAGAGGTACAACATCATACGCTCTCAAGCCCATTAGTGCATTTTTGTCCTGGCACTTGTCAGAAAGATAAAACCAGGTAGGTCACATAAAACAGGCTCCCCTTGGCAAATCATGTGAAGTAAATTGATTAAAGCAAGCCTGACAGGCAGAAGAGACATCAACAGTAGAGCAAAGAAAAAGTTCTTCAGAATACAGGGGTCCTCACCTGTCTTGGCAGAAGCACGGACCACTCCCACCGCTGTGCCCCTGAGAACGTCCTCAGACACGGTGAAGAAATATTGGGCCTGTTCAAACACGGGAGATGCCACTGAGCCTCCCACCACACTCACGTTTACCCTGGCATTGACTGGCGCCGTCAGCCCACCGCCGTCCTCGGCTGATATCACCATGGAGATTACTGTGTTGGCTTTGCCATGGAGCGAGCGCGAGAGAGAAATCACGCCTGTAGAGGAAGAAAGATAAGTAGAGGACACAAATTACTCCCCACCCTTTGGTTTTTGAACACTCCAAAGCAGGCACGTTTCACAACAGCTCGTCTATATTTGATCAGTATGTGTATGTGTTAGTATATACACACCTATCACGTGCGTTTGCATGCCATAGTGACATACTACACACACACACACACACATATACCTGTGTCCTTGTTGAGAGTGAAGAAAGCAGAGGCACCTCCAGGTAGCGTACGATAGGTCACCCTGCCATTTTCCCCAGCATCAGGGTCATTCGCTGTTACCTTGACAACGGAGGTTCCCGGGGCACTATGGGAACTGAGACTGACTGTGTAGAGGACTGGATAGAAAGTGGGCCGATTGTCATTGATGTCCACCACCAAGACCCGCACACGGGCTACTGAGCTCAGACCACCCTAAAAAAAACAATTCTTCGGATTAGATTTGATTCGAGATTTTTGCATCAAAATATAATGTTAGCAGAGTATGCAACATCCCATCAGCAGGCACCAATGCTGTAACGCTATTGTGGACTTTAACTGACTTGTTTATTGAGACAAAGGCAGGCTAAATCATAAGAATAGTTATTTTAGTTTAACCGCATCATCCCTCCCTTCCTGCAATGAAAATCCCTGCAATATGGAGCCTATCAACCATCGTATGCATTTGTCAGCAAGGAGAAGAGTTTGCACTCATTACACTGTATCTGCAGGCTTAGTTTTATGAGACCATTAAAAGCAGGGATAGTAGAGATGGATGGACGAGACACCAGCTGAATTGAGCTGGGACTGTGCTGGGGGTGGGAGAGAAGATGCATTGTGGGGGTTGGGTGGTAAATTATAGATCTGAATTAGCTCCAACTAATAATACATTTGTAACAATGGTTTTGTATTCTGTTTCCTGATGTAACCCAAGTATACACGAGAGAATGAATGCTTTATTGCTCCTTATGTGGAGTTTCAATAGCTATTTAAGTACACCCAGTGTGATTAATTGATCCTTGTAAATGTGCATGGGTCTACTGGGAAGATGCTAGAGTGCAAAGAGTGTGTAAATGCGGTCAGGTGCGGCATCATATTTAACTTATATGGAACCCTATACTAAAAGCTTATTTAAACTGACTGTTTAAATGTATCTGTTTTCCTACTTCTTTCTTTCTTTACCTTTTTCATCCCCACACTCCCTCTCCGTTTGCTCTGATTGCTTTGCCATGCTGTTGCGGTTCCCCTTGATGTTTTGACGACACAGAGTAAGAGACAGGACGCTGTCTTCTTCAAACATGTGCAGAATGTATCTTTGGCCAGATTTATTAGAGCGCAGCTGTACACATCTTTAATTTGCCTTCAGCTTGAAGCTTTGATCAGGAGGACCATTACAGAACTCAGAAAGCAATACGTTTGGTCATGAAGCAACACAAAGAACTTTGACTTTGGTCTATTTGACATTTTGGTTTCTGTCAGAAGCCTATTTCAGTAATACTTGATTAAGCTTTAATTGCAGAAAAAGACACAAAGCCTAAAGGAATTGTTTTTTGGGAAATACGCTTATTTGTTTTCTTGGCGAAAGGCTCCACCTGATAGATGAGCAGATCAATGTCACTCTCATGTTTGTACGGTATAAAAACACCTAATAGTTGTATATATCCTCTCATTTAACACTTGGGGGGGAAAGCATATTTCCCAAAATGTCAAACTATTCCTTTAAGGTTTGATTTGTCTGACAAGATGAAATGCTTACAGAGATTACAATTAATAATTGCTATTTCTTAGAGTTAAGGGTAGTGTTCTTACACCATCCGTTGCAGTGACGGTCAAGTCAAACTTGTCCAATCCCTCATCCCGGTCCAGAGCTGTGCGGGTGCAAAGCTGGCCAGTTTCCTTGTCTATGGTAAAGTGGGTTGGCACTGCGCTTCCAGAGCCAGAACCAAGGGTGTAGGATAAAGCACCAAAGGAGCCACGATCCTCATCCGTGGCTGACACCTGAAGGAAAAGAGACATGAGGTAAGACATGGACAGTCCACTGGGGCCAAACAGCCCGTGAGACATAAGGATTTCGAAAAGCACCACACCAGCACACCCAGCAGATACCAAAATCTGCGTGAAAGAAAACCTACATGTGTCATAATTATTATATACGAGCTAAGGGCCTTTCTGTTATCACAGTAACGTCCCATAATACAGTTACCTCACAGGACCATATATCTGCACTTGTACAAATATCACACACCATGGCACTACTTGTTATGATTTCCAGAGTACTATAAAAACCGAGCATCTGCGAGAGCAATTCACTTTTATAGATCGAAGCTATACTGCATGTGAAAAAAGAAGGATAGATCTCCCCTGTGGTGTGTTTGAAAAGCTGGCAAAGGGACAGGTGGTGTAGTGTAACCATGGATACAGAGGGAGGGAGCTGACAGGTAACCTTTAGTGAAAGGGATGAGAGTTTTGACAGAGGTTCTGAGTTTGGTTCAGGGATCAACAGAGACACTTTAATGAATGTCAGAAGGTCAAGTGACACGTACTGGTTTTCAACTGGCATTTAAATAAGATACAGACTGACTGGGACAGCCATGTGAACACGCACCTCAGACCTAAATCCCTACTCCATATTTCTCCAAACAATGGACTTCAAACTGTTTACACAAAGACACGCAACATGCAGAGGTCTTGACCCAGCCTTTGACCTCATCTGTCTTATCTACTTAACATCCTTATTTCTACTGCACACACAAACACACATTGTATGCTCCGATTAGATCTAATAAAACACTCAGAAATCCCACGATACAACAAAGATTTCCATACAAAACACAAAAGGGAAATGTCTTCTGTGCTCTAGGGTCCTGCCACTGACTGAAGTTTTACACTGGTCCATAATATTGTTTTGGTGGCGTTTATGGTGCTTGTTAAAAGTAGCATTCTCCCTCAGATCTCGAAGCCTTGAAGGCAAGCCAAGATGCAGGAGACCTCATGACATCACTACCTCTGTCATACACTCTCTTCTCATACGGCAAAAGGGGTTCAAATTAAGAAAGACAGAAATAAGTTTTCATGTCTGTGCTTGTTGCTTAATGATTTCATCATACGTCTGAATCCTACATCTGAGCTGTCCCTGGCCATGAACCCCACAGAGCAGAGGACCACCACAGCAGACATCCGGCAACGGCCTTCCTTCTGTCCCACCAACATATGTCTTCACCATTACACTTACCTACTAGCTATAGACAGACAAACAGAAACATTACCACCTTGACTCATACTGTTGCTCCTATAGGATATTAAAACATGGGAATATTAGAACAGCTCCTTGAGGGTTTTAAGTCATATTGTTACCGTGGCTAGACGGTTGTGGCTTTTGAGGGGTCAAAATGTACCTCTTCCTTTGGTGGATTTTTACAGCTGGGGATTTGGATCATCGCTGGGACTTCCAAGAGTAGTGTTGAGACTAACACTATCTTTGGGATCTAGGCTCATGTCTGGCTGTTCCTCATATCTTTCTGAATGTGTGTGATGGATTAGCCACCTGTGGTAATGAGAACTGGACAAATGTGTACATGCTCACACACACACACACGCACACACACATATTAGATGACCCCATCCTTTTTAGTAAATCTAATTAATGGGTTTAAACACCCATGACCGCCCACCTGGTCATAGGGTGACTTCATCGTCAGCTCTCTCTTTATCCAAAAAGTCTGTATATCACAAACAAAGACGATGGAAAGGGTGTTCTACCCAGGATAAGGAATGGGAGACGTGACTGTTAGGTTTATATGAAATACAGGTGTCTGACACAATATACATAAATTCTCTTGGAAGTAGTTTTTGAACGGAGGCTTGGACTGGAAAGGTCTTGCATAGAGGCTGGGAACAAGAAGAAGAGCTGGACATTGATTCTCCACACACTCTAAAAGTTAAAACCCCATTGCAGTATGGTATGGATTCTTCATGCTGGAAAAATTATGCAAGAAAAACTAGGAAAACCTCCGTGGAAACCTTGGGAGCTATAAAATTAAAGATGTAATGATTTAAGTTTGTTTGCTGTGACCTATTACATAGAGTGGTTATGTGGTTGCAGTCAGAAAAAATGCAGGGGGACAAAACAGAGCCAGAGACAAACCTCCTAGGCTGGAATACATGACAGTATTGTCAAAGCATGGGAGTTTGGAGAGTGCAGCAGAAGAAAATCATATCAACCAGCCTGAAAAGACAGGAGCTTGTAAGGATCAGCTCTGTCATCAGTGCATTTCCCTCCTGTCAATACATCTGACAGCACAGCCTCAATGCTCAGTTTACACTATACAGGCCAGAAGGTTGGATCAAACTGACATCCTCTCCATATTCTGCATTCACAGCACTTATTTCCACTAAAAAGAATATTGCAGCTATAAGGCCAATAAGGTAATCTAGTAAACACACACACTCGACATGTCTTCTTAAATCATGTGATCTGGTAGGCCAGACGAGGGTGTTTGCCAGGGAGGACTTCCTCCCACGCTGGAGCCTGTTCTCTGATCCATGACCAGCCAGCCAGCCTCGGCTCTGCACACCTATTCCTCATTGTACTCTCCGGAGGTATCCCGCCGTGATAAACTACATAGCAACACATACACAGACAGCAGTCCGTACCTGTCAACGTCTAAATTTGCCTCGGGCTTGAGTGTATGCTTGCGTAGGGCTTGCGTCCGTGATGTTTGTGGTTATAACGCTGTATGAGTCTTCCACATTTACACAGATTTTTGGATGTGGGTGTGTTGTCGGTGGCAGGGTGGTCTAGCCGCTACAAGGCCTGTTTTTGAAAAGGTGAGTGAAAGGTCAAAAGTTTGGTCCGCATGTTTTTGTAATGCTCTTGTAAAGGACCCTTCAAGGTGTTTTAATATGCATCCATTTGTTGTTAAGGTTTCGTTTAACACTTTTCCTTTTCCAATATTATTGGCTTTTATTTTGGCGACCCAAACCGGAAGTGTAACTGCGGAAACCGGATGTTTATGTCGGGAGCGCGATTTAATACGGAAGGAGGGAAAACGGCGATGAATGCACAATGATTTATTGATTAGCGCTCAGCTGAAAGTGGGAACAAAGGTACAGCAATATTTAAGTTTACTGTTTAATGGTGAAGAATGTTTGTATTGTTACCTTAATTGCTATTTGATGTTTTATCTTTTAGCTCTTACGGTGTTTCAACAGAGGAAAAGGTGTTTTGTGTTCAAAAACGGCTGACGGACGAACATAAATAAATTCTGCAATGAAACATCAGTACGCTGCTTCTTTTCTTCGGCTGGGGTCTGCTTGCACATACATATATACACAGGTACTAAGAACATTCACATGTATGTATGCATGTACATACTGTATGTATGTATATACTGTGTATGTATGTATATGTATGAGAGTATGCACATATGTGCAAGTGCCTAGTACTGGTATGCTGCATAATATATGTGAAGTATTACATGTTGGCCTAGGTGGCTTCTCACAGACTCAACTTTGTTCAGACATACTGTATGTTAGACATAATCTTTGCTTCCATTTCAGGCACTGCAGTAATACTTTGCTATTTATAACCAAGTCTGACTCATTTTGTCAGAAAGAAGTGAAAAGCTTTTCGGTAATGAAATGAGAAGTTAATTATGTATTTATGTTTTATGCAGCTGGCTTATAAATGTGTAAACGTGTATCAAGGCCACAATCAAGTTTACCAATCACTCTAAGAAAAGAAATCAAGCTTTTCATACCTGGATTTCGCAAGCTTGCTGTGAGTGGTACACGTAGTGAAATGCCTCTTCTGCTGTTTCTCCTAAAGCAAGCAGCCCATGGTTCCTCAGGACCATCACCTGAAAAACACATGAAACACTTGACCATAATCACCATGATAGACTAAACGAATCCAGATGAGCTGACACATTAGCATATCAACATATGCTAATGTTTAATATATATAATAACTCCATCTATCCCATGGGAAAGTGAGCCTGTCACTAATGGAGTCCTTTGGTTTGACAGTACCTTGGCAGTAGGGCCCAGAGCTTTCTGAAATGCCACCTTCTCCTCTTTTTTATTGAGGCTGCCATGGTAACCAAAGCAGCTCACGTCTCCCAGAAGCAAAGCCTCCTGGGAAATGGGCAGGATTCCACATTTCATAGAGGACACCTGTTAACATGGGATAAGAGCAAGATTGTGACGCACCAGCATCTAAATACAGGCACATTCTTTGCTATCAGACACAAATAAAACTTTACACAGCGGCGTTCATCGTGTGCTGTGCATTTTACAATCGAGCTTCAAAGGAAATGGTGAGCGTGCACAACAGGGTGTCTGCATCTAAAATAACTAGGCATGCAGAGGGCTGCTTTTAATTCAACCTATTTCCTCTGGTGCAAAGGAAGCATTTAGCAGCAGCTTTTATGCTTTGAATAAAACGAAGCTAATTTAATATTGGCCTGGAGCGTACTTACGGCAGCTGTAGCAGGGGTATGTATGTGGATGATGCATCTCACATCAGGGCGCATTGAGTAAATGGCAGCATGAGGAGCAAACCCAAAGTGGTCGATGTCCAGCTCAGTAGAACCCTGGTCCACCACTTCACCGATTATGTTTACTTTCACCTACACATGGCGGAAAACACAAAAGTGCAAACGCATTGTTATTTCAGAACATGAAAGAATAATACTTGTACATACTAAACCTATAGGCGAGTACACACAGTATGATAGACTCATTAAAGGCTCCCTGTGGAGTATTTTTAGTTAGTCTACATTGTGTTTACATGAATTAGTTTCTTCACATCGTGTGTATCGCTGAGGCCTAACAAAGTGTTGAATGCATTTCTTTCCTTGTAAAATATTTTTTTAAATATTTGGGAATCTACATCCATGATTGCTAGCTAGCTAGTAGACGCCGCCTTCCCTGCTTTTTGCTGACAAATGCTTGTGTGTGTGTGTGTTTGCGCATGTCTTACAAACAAAACAGGGACCCGCACATAAAAGCATTGCTCCATCATGATGCAAGAAGTCAAAAACTCCACAGAACGCCTTTAAAATGACTTCATCATGTACCTTCTATACACACGGCACTGCACTGCACTAGCATCTGTTGTTGACGCAATTTGCTTAAAAACAAACACCGATTTTCCAAATGGCCAGTCAAATATTTTTAAAGATCCTATTTGGAAAATGACGAGAAACACACAGCCATTGTTCTTACCAAATTTGCTGCCGTCACCTCAGCAAATGACAGACCTCGTGGACCGATGAGAACATGGTCCTGCTCTTTATTGACACGCACCTGAGACAAAATGAGCATATTGTGAAAATCTGAAACCTATCTAGGTTACAATAACATGAATGACATGAGAAAATCTTAACATTCTGAAATGTCTGCGATGTTACTACAGTGTATAATCTGTGTTTATTACGCTCACACAGGAGACTGAGATGTGTGTATTTCTGACCGTTACGATGCCTCTGCAGAGTGTTTCCCCCATAGCCTGTTAAAAGCACTGACGCCTCTGGAGACCAAATCTCTACACTTAAAAAAGTTATTTAGCTGGGTTAGCAGCTACACAGAGCAGGGAGACCCATTTCACACATTCAAGGCTAGAGGAAACTCCAAACCACGGAGGGAAGCTCTGTTCACGCTGAAAAACTCAAAAATCGGTGTGTGGGTTGATAGAGCTGACTTTCTAGGCTTTGTCTTTTGGGAAAATCTGAGCTTTACATCTTGTCAGCAGGTGTTCATCACATATTTCGCTGTGAATTCTTGCTGTTGGGGAGCTGTACATATTCACAAATCTGACTTTTCCAAACCATAAATAATATATGGCTTCTGAAAGTAAGAATGTATTCCTCTTTAAGCCTTCCAGGAGGCAGAAAAAACAAGGCTCCCATAAAGATACACAAACCTGGTGCGGCATACATAAGCAGATGTGCACTGGAGCGGCATCGTGAAGTTGTACTCACAGTAATGTAGGAGCTTGTAAAACGAGCCCAGTTGAAGAGGTCAACAAGCCTGTAGAGGCTGGCCAGCCTGCAGCGACTCGGCTTCTCCCCTTTAGCATAGGAGGGAGACTCGATGCCATACAGGTCATTGACTGGAGTCACCGTCCCAAAGCCTGCCACGAGACACAACGTCACCGGTGACTTGTGAGGCGTCGACAACATTAAAATTGGATTTCCTTCAAACATCTACAGGAATGTGTTTACATGGTCTGCTTCGACCACACATAAAGTCAAAACATCCCAGGGAACTTGAGTCTCTACAGCTGAAGCTTAAAAAAGGACTTTCTCAGAATTCCCATCAAGGAACTGAAGGGTACTTTCGGGCTGGAATACCATATAAGGGCATTTGATGATACAGGACGCTATATTTCACAGCCATTAGCTTATTAAAAGAGCGGGTCTGCCTCTGCAACTTCACAGCCATTTCCTACATTGACATTTTTACAGTCATTTACAGTTTTGAAGTTTTTCAAAATGTGTCTTTTCAGCTCCAGGGTACTCTGGTGACCTCCCAATAAATTAGCATTGCAAACTGCTGTAATTCATTACCAAGACTGGTCATGGGGGCTACTTAACAGAAACACTGACAATGAAGAATGCTGTCAACAACTTTCCGCCTTTTCTACTGCTTCAGGGTTGTTCAGTGTCACAAGAGTCTGAGAATTCTGCCTCTGACAATGAAGATATTCAGCCTGCATAATGCACATAGGCGGAGTATACATGCTGAATGGCAATCAGGCCCGAAGGGAGATAGATGGAGACATGCACACACAGCGAAACACACGGCCACTCACTAATGGGCGAAGTCAATGGGCCAGCCCCTCCCAAGGTGCTGGCCATGACCAGGTCAGCGATCTGTCTCAGAGCCAGAAGACCTGAAGGGTTGTTTCCCTTCGTCATCTGGTCCTGAATCAGGCCTTCCAACTCATCTTTAAACACCTGCAGACAAGAAAGAAAGGGTGTTCTTTTTAGGGTACGCTGAGGAGAGGGGAGAGAAACACAAAGACCACCGTCAAGCTTGGTAACCGAGCAACACAAATATACACAACTTTAACCTCATTAGAACACCACCACCGTGGGATGTGTCAGGGAGCACAGCATGCGTTCAGGCGCTCCATTATTACAACTGCACACAAATCACAGTAGAGTCCACTAAAAACCCCTTTGTTTGTCTGTGAAAGGTGTTCACCACATTAAATCTGACTATCAATTTTTGCCTTCAAGAGTAGCCTGTGAATCTCAAAACAGCACTATTTACTTCTGTGTGCCGCAGCTAAGCCCCGGCATTCTGCTTCATCCGACAATGGTTCCCATGGTGACGAGATGAGTTCCACTTGTTGGGCCTGTTATGCAATCGCAGATGAGTGTGGGCTTGTCTTATTTCTGTGTATTTCATTGGGATGTGTTTATTGCAGCTCCTTGTACTTCATCTAACCAGGCTGCAGTGCTGTTTATCGCCCAGTTGTTTTATCACACTGAGGTAATATCTGCTATTATATACTGCTGTTATATCTAGATGCCGATTGAAAGGAAAATGCTACAATTAGGGCAACCACCAAAGAACATGTTCATGACTGTTTAACCATTTAAGCAATGAAATGTCAGAAAATTGTGAAAAATGCTCAGTAGAAAATCCCACGGGGGCAAGATGTTCTTAAATTACTTGTTTTCGGTCCAAAAAGTCAAAGTTATTCAATTTAATATTGTGCCAGACAAAGATAGCCAGGAACTATTCACATCCGAGATACACAAAACAAAAAACGGCTTTTAATGACGGATTATCAAAATGGTTGCAAGACAATGTCTTTCCGCCTGGTTGTTGTCTTAGAATATGCCGCCTAGTTTACCTTTAAAAACAGTTCCTTAGTACTGCACACTTCATCTGTAATAACAGTTATACGTCAATATTTAAAACACACACACACACGGAGGGACTGTAGGTGTTTATCTGTGACAGTAGCACCTTGCATTGTATCTTGGACAATAGCGAAAGTGGCAATATTTTACCAAGTAACCTCGACGCTGAACTCATATCTAAGTACAGCCGTTTAAGAAATGACCTTCACACAAACAAGAAACAATCCATGCATTTGAGTCCGTCTAGCGTGACGGCACGTGTGACGCCTCTCCGGCTTTAGCAGCGCTGTTTACACACACTGAAGTCTTGCGTGCAGGAGGGCACTTATATGGAGCTGCAGGCTACATACTGGACTCTGCAGGATCTGGGTGACCCTCTTCTTCTGCTCCATCATGTTGAAGTCTTGCCTCAGGTCCGGCGACATGTTCCTGCAGCGGAGGTGCTCGGGGTCGCTCCCGTCCAAGCGGTCCAAGTAGCGTTCCTTGGAGTCGCTGCTGGACAGGGACAGGGTGAGGGACCCCGCTGTCTGCCTCACCTCCACCAGACTCATGCTGCCGCTGCACGGCCTCCCGCTCGTCTCTCTGGCGTCTGCAAGGGAGGACGAGACGTCACGGCTTATTTCACATTCGGGCTGTCAAGGCAACGGGTTGTCGTTTTAGCTGAACAGATAGTGTATGGGCGCCGGGGTGACTCACGTAATTGCAGGGATGGAGACAAAAAAGCGAGGAGAACATTGTTGTATG
>JAVQJF010038027.1:0-46795 GCA_036023855.1 Gadopsis marmoratus
GGGGGGGCCCCGGCCCCCCCGCGGGCGCACTCGGACATAACCCACCAAACCCCCCCCCCCCCCCCCCCCCCCTCCATCCATATATGTGCCTCCATTCAGCTACTGTTACATCTACAGTCATGTTGCTGAGTCATACAGGATAGTTAACACATTAATAATATATGTCTGTCTTACTGAATCAACAGGTATTCATTAACTTGAATAGATACTCCAGATAGTGATCAGTGTGGTTAGTGGTTTTGCAGGATTCAAAAATGTGAGTCACATTCATACCACTGCTAACTCTTTTTGCTAACCTTTTAATTACAACTTGGCTTTTAATTTAATGGTTTTGGCAACATCGTGCTCACCAAAGTAATTGCCAAGATCTGGAAACACGGCAATGAACTTAAATGACCTTGGTTAAGGTTAGGGAAACATTGTGGTTTGATTAAGTATTATAACAGTAAAGTGAATTTTTTTATCTCTGGCTTCAATGTCAACGATGACCTCAGTATTTGATCAAGACTCTTTCCCCAACCTTCAGCAAGTGAGTGCATGATAATCATAAAATGTTTCGATCATTCTTTGGCTCCTATAAGATGGATTAATTGTAGGGAAAGCACATTAAATACTTTGTCAGTCAGCGTTTTGCATGTACGTTCTGTACGATGTTCCTTAAAAATGTTTCCTCGTTATGTTGATAAAAAGAACATAATCTGTGCATCATCATGTTTTTTACTCAATGTAATTGTTGTTAGGAGCATGCAGGGTGAATACATGTACGAAAAAATTTTTTGGAGACAGGGTTGACCACAGAGTTGGTCTGTAAACTATTTCGGTAATAATTTATAACATTTTCCTATGTTTTTCCTTCCAAATCTGTTTGGTTACCCTACGCTTTTGTTTATGATCATCTGGCTTCTTGTGCTTCTTGTCTCATCTGACTTGAATGGTGTGACATTCCTAGATCTCAGCAAATAATTTAGCGAATACAATCTAATTATTACTGGTAGGAATGACGAGCAAAACTACAACCTTAAGATCCAGGTCCAATTGATGAAACCGTAATGTCCCTTGAAATGTAAATTATTTAAACACAAAATAATACAGAAAGAGGAAGAGATGGAGGTCAGACATAAAGAGAGAGATTGAGGAAGAAAGGCAGTTGGCAGGTGTAAAACAATGCTGAATACAAGAGTGTAGATCATTCTAATAAAAAAGAAAAAGTGGTTCACCCTGGTCCTTCTTTCTCTCACCTCCACCTCTTTTTATTCATTCCCTCATCTCTCCATCCCAATCAATCTCTCTCTCCGCCCTCGCTAATGCACTCTTTCATGTGCTCTCCGATTTCTCCCTCTCTCTGCTGCCCTCTCTCCCTCAGCCTGATGTCTCATGGCCCTTTTGTAGGCCCTCTACATTTTTGGGGGAAACGTGATCCCCCCCCATTCCTCCCCAGGGTGGTCCGCTCCTCTCATTCAAACAACAAGCTCGGGCTGAAAGGAGCTGGCAATGAGAGGGGAGATGGAGGGAGAACAACGCCAGAGGAGAGGAGGGAGAGAACGTAAGATAATGGGTATGTAAAACAGCCATTAACTCTCATCCTTGTTCATTCATATCTTAAACCGACAGGTAGGTCGTGCATATGCATCACATCCGGCGAGTGGATCCTGTGTGTGTGTTAGTATCGTACCTGTGCCATCTGTTTGGTCACATCCAGCAGCTGCTACCATGTTCAGACGACAAAAACAATACCACCACAAAGCAACATTTTCATTCAAATCTACTCTACCTCACATGTACCTAGTTGCTGACTTTGTGTGCTGCTTGGTGCTGGGCAGGTAGTGTACGGAGGGTTTATCTATGTCTTTTCACTGAAAACAGATGGGGTTGATGAGAGCAGTGAGAGTGAATGAAAGCATTAAAGTTGTGGGATGTTAAACCAAAACAATGAGCTGAACGACGCTAAAATGCTCCAACTGCAGTCAGGTGTTCATTCTCTGTGACCTCTTGCACATAACACATAGTCATTCAATCTGTTATAAAAAAATATTAATTTGTGCAGCTTTAAAGTTATTTTCAAAATCAATTTTTACAGTTTACTTTTTCAAGATCATATGCTTTTAATACGTTTAAGTTTCACTTTTCTTGGAACAATTTTCACATATTCTTACAAAGAAAACAATATATACAAAAAAGTAAACTGGTTACCTGCACAATTGTGTTTCCTGAGATTATAAGCAGCTATACAATACATTTATCACCTTGGTAGCTAGAAAACATGGAAGTCGGAAAAGATACATTCTGTAAAGAATTTTAATTGGCTCACCTTAAAGCATTTTGAGGGAGGTGGTGTGCTGACCAATCAGGATCCGGTACTGTGACTCTTCAAATTTATTCAATAAAAACCCCTTTGAGATTTATTTTCAAAACATAATTGCAACCCTTGTTCTTATCCAGAAAAAAACAATTTTGGGAAATAAAAAAACCATATGGAGTTTTAAACTACTTTTCCTATCTTGAATTCACTTTGATGTCTATTATTCTAAAGTGTTAGTGCAGTATGGGACACACTCATGTCATGCTCTGATTTTTAAATCCACTGTGCTGTCCTTTTTCTAATCTGTTCCTGTTTTTCAGTCGATCATGTTTCCGTTCTTTCTCTCTAGCTGTTCTTCCATCCTTCTCATCATATCCTCAGTCTTTTATGTTCCCATTTTAATTTCACCTCTTTTTCTGCCTCAGGCTGTACTCCTCCTTTCCTGTCATCCCCGAACCATCCTGTTCCCTTGGTGGGGGATGTACACACACACACACACACACACACACACACACACTCACCTATACATACCACTGCGGAGCCCCAGACAGCCCTCCACAATGTGGACGTCCCAAGGGAGCTTGGGTAACTTAGTCCCCTCTATCTGCCAACTGCTGTGTCACAAAGAGGCTCGATTTACACACACACACACACACACACACACACACACACACACACACACACACACATGCACACACATGTTCACATGATTAAACACACAGACTCATTCAGATACACAATACAATACACAAATACAATTGATCATATGATAGACACGCGTATGCACACAAACACACTTTCTGCTGATATCAAACCAAATCTTCTTCTTTGTCGGCTCGTAATGGAAGTTTATAACTAGGGAGAGAGAGGATTAGGAGAAGCGGAAAAAAGTGAAAAGGAGCTAATGTCCTTACATACCGATAGGAAAGCTTTAAGGCCTCACACACGTTCATTACTACACGCTCGCTCACACAACCCAAAACATACATTCACTTTTCAACAAAGCACACTGACACAGTTATTTCAAGGACACAGTCATTTTGTCACACTGGATTAAGTGACTCTTTCATCAAATATCAAATAAATTAAAAATAAAGTGTGTTCAAATGAAAATCATTTTATCCTCACTTGTCACCTCTCAGAGTGCAAATGTGTTTAACCAAGTCTGTGTTTGTGTGTATGCGTGTGTGCGCTTGAGTTAGAAGTTGTTGTTATTGGCTGTAGGAGTGAAGTTCAGTTCCAGATTGGCTACAAGCTACAAACCTCAGACCTAAACACACACACACACAGTGGTTTGTTAAAGTGTATGGAGGGAATGCTGTGGTCACACCTGGGAATGCTCTTTCAGCTAACCTGCCTAATGTTTTCTCTCTCCATCATTTCCTCTCTGTAGATGTGGAAAGTAACAAATTACACTGACTTAACGTATGTTTACTTCAGCTTTATAGGAATAAGCATACAGAGCTTTTTGATAGGAATAAAAGACAGTTGATGTCCAAACACTGGCCATATGACCAATCATCAAAGTCTTCATTAAAGCCATGTTAGAATACATAACACATAATAAAGGTAAAGAAAGGTAATGAAATCTGTAAAGCTCACTAATTAACATGTTATATCTTGTTTATTTAATACATTTTTAAAAATTACGTTTAAAAAAGACATTTTGCGGTTTTATGTGCAGAGCCTTTTATTGGTAGGCTAGCTGTTTCCTCCTGTTCTCAGTCTTTATGCTAAGCTAAGCTAACCGGCTGCTGGTGCCAGCATCATACTGACAAAAATAATATGAGAGTTTTATCGATCTTCTCTTCTAACTCTCGGCAAGAAGGCAATAAGCATATTTCCCAAAATGTTGAACTATTTCTTTAATTTACTCCTGCGTCGCCTCCTGTGTGATCTTAGCTTAAGTTTTAACTCATCCTTCTTCCCCTCCTCCCTACTGATCAAATTAAAGGCAATATCCCTTTATTGGTAATACTAGAGTTTCTGTTAAGAGTACTCAGTAATAGCTCTCCTCCCTCAATGAACGGATTACACCGTCCAGGGGCAAAGCCAGTACAGGAGAGATTATAATGTAAAGTTACCACTCACTCACTGGCACACACACACACACACACGGTCAAAGAGTTTAGCACACAGCAGGCTGCTGTCACAATGTGCAGGGCACACATAGTCTCACAGTGTGAATTTTAATTCTGATTTGATTGGAATTAAAGTGGTTTTAAGCCAGAGTTAATGGGTTTAGACTGGCTCTAATCCTGGTTTAATGAAGGCCTTGGTGGGCTTCTTGCCTTTTTCATCATCCTGGACTTTGGCCCATCATAATCCAAGTGGTGAATTAAGTGTAGGATGTGTGTGTGTGCGCACTCTGTGTGTGTATTGTAATGTGCATAAGAAATAAACACATGGTCTAGTAAGGTTGTCTACATGGAATTTTGGAAGGATCTGGTCTTAGAGGATAGCTGGGTCATTCTTGACTTTCCTTCTTGGCCGTGACCATGGTGTGCGTGTGCGTGTGTGTGCGCGAATTCTTCACCGTGCTCACTCGTGTGCGTGCACGCTCACTCCCCCATCCCTATGTAACTGGAGCCAGCCCTCCCCTGTCAAAAATAAAAATCATTTGTCCGCTGCACGAGTGTGTCCATTAAAAATGCATGGTGCAGGGAGCTGGGAGCCGCTGGGGAAGAAAGCTGATACTCGGCTCTCCGGAAGGGCATCAGAGTACCAAGGTGGACAAATGGCATGTAGAGAGAAAGAACGGGATGGAGGAGGAGAGCGAGGGTGAAGTGAATGGATGAGTAGGTGGGTGTTGTGTTTTTCCTCCAGGCAGCGCACTCTTAACATGCTGATGAAACTTGTGGGCGTCTAGTAAAAGGGCCTCTCTCTCCCTCCGTCTCTCTCTCTCACTGACGCTCACACACACAAATATAGTCGAAACCTATAGATCCAAAGATAGTAAGATAAGTAAGATAGTAAGATAGTCTTCTGTGAAGCTCTGACGGAGGAGGTTAAGTAAACGTGAATGCTATAATTGCGTCCATCATTTTTCAACTCTCCATTCCCTCAAAGGGGATTTTGATGGAAATGTTGCTGTTTTGAATGCTGCTGTGACTGGGTTTCTATTCTTTAAGCAGAAGTATTTTTGATGACACTGCAAGTTGAATTCTTGAATTAAATGTTCTCAAAACTAAGATTGTGGCTGATATTGGCCAGTAATCGGCTCTGCGCCCACTGTAAGAGGAGGCCAGGGAGTTGGTGGACAGTAATAAATATCAAAATGTCACAGACAGGAAATTATGAGAGAAATACAGATGTAATCTGCATGAAGGCAGAGCAGTGCCTATTTTTCCTACAACCCCCTGTCCCACCCTTTTAGTGTTTGACCTTTTAGCTGAGTTTTATTGAATCTGTTTTAACTTTTGAAACTGCATCTGGTTGGGCAACAAAAATATACTGTGGAACTGGAAAAGCCAATGCGTATTGAGCAAGGCACAACAAAAACCTTGATTTCGTTCCTGTCGTTCTCTTTGCGCTGCTTTTTTCTGCCTAAACTCTACAGAAGAGAGCCAAAGGATCAATTATTCACACACGTATTAGATCCATTAATTTCCATATAAAATGAGGCAGCATTTGTGTGAACTTATGTTGCACTCTAGCTGCTGCCTGCACCTTTTACAGTAAAGATTTGTTGTGCTTTGTTAGTTTTTTTAGTACATTAGAGTGGTGTCATTGTTTTATATTTTGTGTTTTTTTACCACAAAAAAGTTGGATGTCATTTTGCCAGCTGTAATGTTGTGTGGTCTCTATTGCCTCCTATTTTTAAAGTGGAGAAATAAAACAGTGGCCTCTCAGAGAGCTCACTGGAAGAAAAGTGCTGTTGTGAGTTGCGTCACTCTACTCACCAGATAAATCTGTCAAAATACAGGTGTGTGTGTGTGTGTGTGTGACTGGAGTGTATTAGTTTTTTTATGGTGTGAAACTTGCCGGCCTTGCATGCTAAACTCATATAGAAAGTGGTCGGTCAGACTTGAATATAGTGTTACTGTCCCATATACTGTAATTTAATTCTTGCATTCACACATTTTGATCAAAATGGTTTAACTTAAGAACATTTTGTCTTTTTTCTCATATTCGCTTAACACATAACTCTATATTTCACACTGAACCTCTCTCTTCCTCTTACGGGACTCACTGTTTTCTTGCCTTGGTCCTGTCCATCTGCTTCCTATAACACTGGGGAAGGCTGATCTGGTTTGCAGAAACTCCCTCTGAAAAGTCAGACATTTATTCACGTACAACCCAAATAGTCTCTTTTTTCAGCAAAATAACCCCACTAAATAAACTGTCCCGGCACTGTTTCAATAGGGTGGTCGAATCTGGACCCAATTAAAATGGAGACCCCCTAAATTTCCTTCACACCCAGCTTGAGGAAGACCCCAGATTAGAGGAATATTTTCCTTATTGCCGACTTTACTTTTTGCGGAATTCCATGGGATAATAATTGAGCCCATGTGTGCTTGGTATTCCGAGGTGTTCCCGTTTTGGTGGAGCGCGGATAAAAATGGCATGTTGTTACAGCCACATTTTCTTTTTTCTTCCTCTTCTTCTTCCTCTTCTGGGTTTTCACCACAATCCTTGGAAAGTTGTTTGGAATTAATAGAAGAAGGGGGATTTTTTTCTTTTCTTTTTAAAGTCAGATTAACATGTGGGAAGGGGCGGAGGCTTAATTGAGATCAAATAAACAAAGTCACCTGTGAGTGATTTCAGCTTATAATGAGACACGTGTTCGAATGTACACACACAAGGCTGCGCACATACACACTCACCGCCTCAATTTGATAAGCACTAAAGCAGGTGTGTGTATCACCCCCTCAGTGAAATCCTGCACATGCTGTATCTCCACACCAACATACTGGCACTAGCTTTTTGTTCAGATACACACACACACACACACACACACACTCACTTAGGATTAGCCTCGGCTTCTCGTAAACTCCATGACTCAACATTGAGAGCTTGTGTTTGGCTCCCCTATGCAGTGACCCATCATCATCCTGCTCCCTCTGGCTTTGTGAGTGCTCTGCTCTAACCGGGAATGAATAGCCACTTGTTAAATAAACCCGGGACGCTGCTTAGGTATCATAGTTGTCCACACGGTATTATTCTAAGTGGTAATAATAAGGAAAGCATCAGGAAGCTGTCTGACTTTTCGCTGCTCAGCTGCATACCTGTCAACATTGGAATTTTAAAATGAGGGAAATTTTCGGGTGACTCCCACGAACCAACCCCTACCATGTAAATGAAAACACATAAGGGTGTGTACATTCAAGACAAACCTGTTTATTTACAGTATGTATTACTTGAATGAGACATGTACACATTATGCATTCACTTCATTGTGACAGTTACTATGCTACGGTTGAAATCGTCGCAAAAGCTGAAGGCCACATTATTGCAAAGCATTGTCATCTTCGCCTCAGCGTTGGTCATTTGATCTGCCCCCGAAATGTTTCTTGTCACAAATGTAGTAATTGATAGGTGGTTTTGTGCCTTTTGTACGCCCTCGTGCTTGGAAGATTATTCATGCTGGTTAACATCGCTTTTCCCACCGTGTGCAACACTAAAATCTGAATGGTACCCTTTACAAAAAGCAAGAGTTTACCCGACTTTGCTTTTCATTAAATACGGGAAGGTCTCCTCCCATTTAACTAAGTACCTGCACATAGTTTTACCTTTTCTTGGCAGGTAGAACTGTGTCATCCTTATTTTTCCTTGTCTTGTTCTTCTGAGTCTGGCTTCTTCTTCTATGGTTTGACTGGTGGATCATGTTACGGCTAATGTTCTACATACTGCCACCTGCTGTACCGGAGTGAAACACTGCCAATTTCTTTTTTAATTAGGCCTATTATTCTTTTTAGAAAGGTTAAAAATACAGGAGATTTACAGGAAAATATTTAAACGGGAGGACGGCAGGATAGAAGGAAAAATATATGAGAATCCCGGGAAAAACGGGAGGGTTGACAGGCCTGCTCACCTGACGGTTCGCTACCTGTTAGTGGTCTGTGTAGAACTGTGGGAGTCTGACTTTGATTCATGTCTTCCTAATTGTACTAGACCTGAATCCTCTAAAAACAACATGTGGATAATTCTTATACTCACAGGAACACACACACACACACACAGGTAATTGTGCTCACCTGGGAAAACATCATTTTGTCAGGCGCCCCTTCCTTTTACTAACATTGCTCTTACAGCATGGATGTGTGTGTGTGTGTGTGTGTGAGAGAGAGAGAGAGAGAGAGAGAGAGAGAGAGAGAGAGAGAGAGAGAGAGAGAGAGAGCGAGAGAAAGGTTGTCTGTGTTTAAGCGTGACCTCCTTTACACTTTGCTTGCTTTTGATCCCAAATTGTATATGACTATCAACACTCCCTAAGCCCTAAACCATCCAGTTACAATACTGTTTTTTATAAGCTTAGCAGTTCAAGGCTCTGAGGAAAATGACTTCTCTATACAGACCTAACAACCAACCACGTTGTAGTAGAGTCTTACACCAAATAAAAACTTTAATTTAATTACTTTAAATTGAATCCTATCAAGCAGGTGGAGAAGCAA
This sequence comes from Gadopsis marmoratus, assembly GCA_036023855.1. Lineage (NCBI taxonomy): Eukaryota > Metazoa > Chordata > Actinopteri > Centrarchiformes > Percichthyidae > Gadopsis > Gadopsis marmoratus. Next base: position 8,911 of record JAVQJF010038027.1, read on the forward strand.
GAAAAGCAAGAAAAAAAAGCTTTTGTTTCAGTTGTTTTCTTGTCTCCTATGTTGTGAAATTATGGCCTCTAGGTGCAAGCTAGTCCATATATATGTTAGTGATTTTAATTACTGTAATGTAATCATCAAACATGGGCTGACAACCTCCATGTGTAGGTCAAATTCCTTCACAGTCTGCTCAAAGTGAAGTTCGTTAGGCTACATAAATCTATGCGCGCAAGCAAGCACTTGAGGGCTTGAGACACATAAACCTCTTTGAGCTTATGTTTGGGTTTCACAGTGTAATTTAGTGTTTTTCACTTATGTGCTGTTTAATGTCTCAGGAGGAGGAGAGCGGCTGAGAGCGCCCAAGCAGGGATGGGTATTCATCTGTTCTACTTCTCTTCCTTCTCTTCCTGACAGCTATGTGTGTGTGTGAGTAATGTCATGTTTTCTGAGCTTTGATCTGACTATGATGAGTGACAGGCTGTGGCATCGCTTTTACACATCAAACGTTTCCAGAAAAACAGAGTGAATTTCTACAAAAGTCATCTAAATAAAATCTGCATCTTTTCATCAGCTAGTGTTATGGCATTATGTGGCAAGATTACATATTTAAAGGAATAGTTTGACATTTTGGGGTATATGTATATTTGCTTTCTTGTGTGTTCTTGTGAAGGGTTAGATGAGAAGATTGATATCACTTTAATATCTGTCTGTTCAAGACTAAGATGAAGCCAAGTAGCATAAAGATTGGAAATAAGGGGAAACAGCTAGCCTGGCTCTGTCTAAAGGTAGTAAAATCCACCTACCAGCACCTCTAAAGCTCACTAATTTACACGTTATGTCTTGTTTTTTAAATCCATATAAAAACTGAATTGTAAAAAGGACAAGTTGTGGTTTTACATGAATTATGTGCCGGACTATTACTTGGCCAGGTGCAGTGATTTCCTGGAGACTTCCTGGAGGCAACCGGCAGAAACAGGAAGAGGTTTGTGTATTATCCTGAATAACTGGAACGTCGTTTATGAAAAAAGATGTTGCTGTTGAATTTCAACTGAACTGACCCTTTAAGTCAAGTTTCGGGGCACATTTACTATGAAATAAGAGTGTGGGAAATAAAGACAGACAGTTTACTGCATACATGGCTCCAGCAATGACGTAAAGGCCAGAAGTCTCATGGCAGACACCTGCTATGGTCCTTTTAATAATCACAAACTAGTGCCAACAATCACTTACACACACACACACAAACACATACACACAAACGAGTGTGAGCATGCCAATAAACATGGGTAGGTGATCTGGGCAGGCCCCAGCTATCTTTGGCATCTCCTCTGCTCTTGTGGCTGCTGTGCCAGGCCGCCATGCCATCTGATACAAATTGACACCACTACCACCTGTCCCCTAACCTCAGTCATGTTAGTATATCTGGCAATTCTTTTAAATGCATGAGGAGCGTGTGGCTTTACATAATTTAAAGCATCATAACGCTCCCTTTTTCTAATATTAGAAAAGCACAAGAGGCAAACCAGTCCCTGCAGTCAGCACTCATTTACCAAAACATTTACACAATTTCATTCTTTCTACTGAGACTTCCTCACTCCTCCACTGTGATCCTCCACATCCCTGACCCCTACCTCAGTTCAATTAGTTGCTGCATCCTGTCAATATCTTACAATGTCCCTAAGTCCTCAAAGATACATGCAATGTATCTGTATTTCTCAATTCTACCTCCCCTCTATTTCTTGCCAATATTGCTGTCACAACTTTTCCTTATAGTGGATCCTGTGCTGCCACCTACTGGTTTAAATACAGTAAATATCGTTAGACGTTTGCTGAAAAGTATTTCTAAGCACTTTTGGAACATATACATAGTAAATAGTAAGTGATGGACATCGGTGTTTATTGAAAGCTACATTGTGCGTTTAAATAAGACACTATGAGTGACTGATGTCAAATGGCATCCCTGCATTATATTTCATGCCTCCAACCAGTCCCCTGAACAACTCCTAAAAATGATGTGTGTCACCAGTATTATAAGGCTTCCATCTCCTGGTGAAAATATCAACTTTTCCATGTCAAGTCATCAATTACAATAAAGACAATTACTCTCATTTGATATAAAAATTATATTCTTCTCAACATACACAGAATAGAGAAGTATGGGTTTTGGTTACCTTCATTCTACTTAATCTTGAGGCCTTTCTCTTCTATCACACAGAAAATGACAACAGAAATATGCCTAATTGTATATTTTTACTCAACTGAGACATTTTTCCATGAAATATACAGAAGCCTGACTCAGCTTGTCTTTCTTTTCACTTTTGCGCACAAGATTTTGTCTCCTTTTGATGTTTTGCAGCCCTTGAAACTAGCAACAGAACTCAGAAAATTGCTACTCTAGCTTATTTATTTATTTTAAATAAAATAACATAATAATAATATATTTAAAAATGTTAAAAAAATATGTTCTAAATCCTCATATATAAAACATGTGGAAGAACATGGAGGTTTATAACAGCCACACCACCACCAAACAACCCCAACATAACACTTACCCTCCTCAGTGAAGCACCATCTGGGATTTCTCACATGACCTTGTAGACCAGCCTGCTATTGCCAGCGCAAGTCTCGATTTATCTTTGTGCCACCTTGTGCTTTGTGAATCAGAGAGCTTTCCAAACACATGCTGCAGCTTTCATGACATCATATTTTGCTTATAAAAAGGAGGTAACCAAGCCCCATACATGTCCATTTCTGCCTGAAGAGGCATCAATAGACAGCATAATGAGGTCAGGTGTATCTTTGCTGCTTTGCCTGTTGGTGTCGTGGGCTCTTGAGGTGCGAGCAAGTGACGGAGGGGAAAACAAACCCCATCGTTTCCTGCCTAACAAAGAGATGCCTCTGGACCCCAATACTACCCCTGATCAGTCCAATGACCAGACCAGGACCAACCCTGACATTTGGGCGGAGGTGAGGATGCTGAGAGACATGGTGGTGGAGCAGAAGGTGAAGCTGGAGAACATGGAAGGAAGACTGAGGGAGACAGAGATGCTGGCAGATGAGCAGAGGTTGGATCTCCTCCTCACTAAAACCAGCCTGGAGGAGCTGAAAAGAGACCACACTGGCTTGGAGGAGACACTGAGGACCAGTGAGAGGCAAGTGGAAGAGCTGAGGGGTGATCTTGAAAACCAGGCAGCTGAACTTTTGTCCATAGAAACCAGAGTAGCAGTCAGTGAAAGTGAGCTGCAGCCCCTAACACGCAATATAGATGACTTTCGGGCCCAGAACACAGCTCAAGACGTTGAGCTTACATCTCTAATGGACAGGATGAACACTACTGAGTGTCAAGTGGATATTCTAATCAAACAGAGTGCAAAGGTGGCATTTTATGCCGCTTTGACAAACTCAGGAGGTGTAGGGCCTTTCAATACTCCGACAGTCCTTAAGTTCAGCAAGGCCTTTACCAACATTGGTAAAGCCTACAGTCCGACCACTGGCTTCTTCACTGCACCTGTCAAAGGAGTGTACTATTTGAGATTTACAATATGTGGTCATACCTTTGAGGGTGTCATGGGAGTACAACTATTTCATAATGGGAGATCCATAATGTTTAATTTGCAAAGCAAGCATTATGAGAATTTTGAGTACCTGTCAAATGCTGTTGTTCTAGAACTGAATGCCGGTGATGAGTTACATTTGATCCTCCCAGAAGAGAATTCAGTCTTTGATAATGAAAACAATCATAGCACATTCAGTGGCTTCTTGCTTTTCAGTGTGTGATGTTGATCCAATAAAATTTGGAACAATCCGTCAAAGATGAATTGCATAAATGGAAAACTTAATAAATAATTACGGTGTTTTGTGAAGTCACTATCAAATATTTACTATGTGCTCTAAATGTCAGCATGTCTTTATAATCATCCAAATAAATAAATAATCATCTCTTGGGCCTTGTGGATATTGTCATTTTTGACAAGTGTCTTTCAGAGTATTTTCCACAACGTGTATTCATTCTGGGGACTATTAAATGGAAGGTTTTGCAGAATGAATTTACATGCTAGTACAAGACTCCCATGGGTATTATAGGGATGCCTGGAGATAACTGTCAGGTTGCAAGATGTCCCCCAAAACACCTCCTATTTCGTCCAGAAGATGGCAGTCTTGGGATACTGCATGCACAGACAGATGTGTTAGTGTGGGGCCTGTGGAGAGTTTATGGATAGTAATGGCATGACATGTATATAGTGATGTAACATAAGAGAAGGTGGAGTTATTCAGAGGTGCTGTTTCTGTTGTTTTCTTCATAATTACATCTTCGCATATAGTGAAAATAAAAAACATAAACCAACTGTGTATGTCTCTCCATTGACTAACATCTGTCCAATATTTATGTATAGACAGACGGAGTGAGATGTTGGAATGTAAACTGTTGATTCGAGCCTTCACACTTTCATGCTGCACTGGCCATATCACCACTGAGAAACAGGCATGCCAATATAAAGTAAGTGTTCTGTAGGAACCATGAGGGCAGATGGGAAACAAGATGAGATCAGCTGGAACACAGTGTGATTCCTTTCCTCTCCTCAGCCCGCAGACCTTCTTCACATCACAGTTTGGGCAGCCGTCCAACAAAACAATTAGCAAGTATGGGAATCCCGGCCCTGCTCTCATGCAGACCCCTCCCTCCCTTCTCTATCTCTCTTCCTCTCTCGCTCTCCTGCAGCTGGCCCCAGAAGAGAGGCGGCCAAGTTTATTTTCTACACGGTGGTCCCTTTGAGGTGGCGCTGATGTATTAGGTGAGGGTCCTTGAAGAGATGACGGTGGGACTCTTGTATTACTACAGCACTCAATCTTGTTGTTCCTGTTAAAGGATGCTTCGTACTGTGCCTTTCGCATGGGCAAAGTGAAGCGATCGAGCATGTGTATTTAAAGTCAGCCACATCCCTCCTGCTAGTCTCTGACAAGTGGTCCTAATGACGAATAAAGCAAAATTAGCAAATTACCCTCCGATAACGTCAATGTCTCCATGGCAACTGAGAAAACTTCAACTGTTGGCAAGATCTAAGCTGGAAAAAAGCTAGTAAGTGAACCTTGAGTTAGCATTTTTTCCTACCAAGTCAAGAATAAAATTTCACGCTCAGTTTAAATACAACTGAAATAACATTAGTGATGAATATGGACAAATTAATTCAAAGGTTTTTGACTATTCTGATCTTTTACTTAGGCCTAGTAAGAGTCGTAATACCTCATTCTAAAAATGTTTTAGTACAAGTAAAGGTCCAGCACTCAAATATTATTGGCAAAATCAAAGTATCAAAAGCAGAAATATGGGAAGCAGAATGGCTGAAGTCAGTGTTAGATTATTGGATTATGAGGCATTACTGTGCAAGCAGCATTTTAATGTTTTAATAGCTACCACTGCCTCTGTATTTGTTTATTGGAAATTTGGGTTTTTTACTGTAGTGACCTAAAGGGAGTTTGCACTGTGCAGTTAAAATAACTAGGGATATTTTTACACTAGGTTTTCTATAGGCTGATTCCTATTCTTGACATTGCTCATTTCTTGGTTAACATTATTTACTAACATAATTGTAGCTGGTCATGTTCAAGTTGGTTTCTTCAGTTGGGTAGTTTGATCCATGACCATGTAGGCTATCAAATGTTAATTTAAAGGTTTTGTAGGATAGGTAAAATGTATAGTTATATCTGTGAAGTAACCAGAGTTATCAGATAAAATCAGCAATATTTGCATCTGGAATATAATGATGTAGAGGTAGCATAAAATAAGAAATACCAAGTACATGTACCTGGACTCAAAAAGACTCAAGTCACTCAGTGAAAGGTATGTTTTTGTTAGTAACAAGTTTTTAAATATAAACAAATGCTATTGCGCTCGTATGTAAAGTAACACAAATGTCTTTTATTAGAGCATGGCCTCTAAATGTGAGTCGATATATGCAGTTTTTAAGCAGGTTATACCTTCTTAGCATTCAATGCATGGACCATTCTGTTGGAAGAGGGATGGAGAGGAAGGCAAATGGGGAGAAAGCAAAGGGATTCCGTGTAAAACAAATAGTGATCTACCATGTCAAGTATCCATCTTTACTTTCAGAAACCACAGTGTGTGTGCGAGTGTGTGTGAGAGGCCACGTGTTGGACTGCATAAATAACTGTCTGCATGATGTAAACATAGCGGTCATAACCCGAGCGAATTAAAACAACTGGTCTGGGCGGGATTAAGGTTTTTTTTTTCCTACTTTCAAAACATCTCAAATGTCCTCTGACCTGAAGCAACTCGGACCGCTCTGCCCCTCTCTTCTGATTGGCTGCGTCCTAACTAGTCTAGCAAAACTACGCACACCTGTGAGAGCGTGAGCGGCAATTAGCTTAAATGTAGCCCAACTATGCTATCTGAAAGTCACATTTGATGACCAAATCGCAGGGATGTTGCTTCCGAAATCCACTATGAAGTTGTATCATTGTTATTAAGTAAAGTCAAAGCTTTAGCCGACTTTATGTCGTCTAAAATTAAAACTATGCCCTTACAAATCTCACATTGCTGCACTTTTCCTGTACATTTATTGTTACGTTGGTGAGGCGATCAACTTAAATTTGTCTTGTTTAGACTGCAGGGGCATCAACTGCTTTCAGGGTCCCCAATAATCTTTTAAGGCACAAGTTTGTTTATGTAATGACAACCACGTCCAGTGTTATCTTTTAGAAACAACAGAGGGAGACTTATCTGCACTGACGCTTCGTTGGTGCTCAGGTTCTGCTTTTCTGAAGGGGCGGACTGATAAGAGGGGTTACTAGGTCAAAGCACGTGGCCCACACAGGAAAAAGAAATTAAACCAACCAAGAGTTAAAAACAAGAAACACATTCAGTAAACGAGGTGTAAAAGTGATACAAAATATATTTTATATATATGTAATCTGTACAACCATGTAAGACAGTGGACACTTGAAACTTTTCATGTGCACATCCATCCATCATAATGCAGCCAAAACTGGCCTGCAGGAGTGAAAAAGCATCTGCAGAGTATAAAAAAAAAAGAAGCAATTTAAAGCAGTCAATTTATCTTTGAACCAGCAAAGACAACAGGTGACATAATGCACTTAAATAAAATTCAGCTCGTCTTTACGGGAACGAAGGAGAGCGGATTCTCTCTCCGTTATTCCCACTCAAGGTCTGCGGAGATGAGGCTGCGTTTCAGTCCCAAAAAAAACAAAAAGGAAAATTGAACCATTGTTCCTTTAAAAACGTATAGAGGTGCCCGCTTGGTTCCGTCAGGAGGCCGTTGTTCCACATAACCTTGTTGTGTTCAGCATTTCCTTCAAATCGTTCTCCGGCTTACCTGCAACCATGAAAGGCCACGTCTGCGGAGGAAGATGACACCCAGTTAGGACAAACAGCTTCTTAGAATATTGCAATCATCAAATAGTCAAACAACAACAGCCACCTGCAAGTTCACGTGAACATCAGGAATCACCAGACGTTCAACAAAACAAAAAAACGTTTTGCATGTGCAGCTCCAATAATCTGACCTGAAACATTTTAAGTTTTTTTTTTTACACGGTTTTAAATGGGTCTAATCTGTAGTGTTTTTGCCGAATTTAATACTATTTTTGAATCCCACATGATTAAACGTCCCAATTAATTAATTAATTATTAATTGGTGATCTGCTATGCGATATTGCAAATTTTTCAACCCCCCCCCCCCCCCGTAACGATTTAAAAAACAGGCCCAATGTTTTAACGCAGAGGAGAAATGACTAGTGGTCTGTGACTTGATCGTTAGCACAACGCTTCATAAAAAGGGTGATAGGCTACTTGCTCGGAGTCAGATTATTGCCTAAAAAATAAATAAATAAAAAAAAAAACCAGGCCGCATAGATAGGAATGGCTGCTTTTGTCCCCCTCTCATGCACCTGCTTCACAAAGCATCATCATCATCATCATCATCATCTCGGTGCCGTCAGTGAGAACGCGGCCTGGCAGGAGCCTGGGTAAATTAATAAATCTATACATTAAGGGGGTGTAGCCTTTTATAAAGACTCATCACTAACCGAGTTATTATTATTATTATTATTATTATTATTATTATTATTATTATTATTATTATTATGATGCAAACAAACCATCATTGTGGTTTTAACAGAACCCCCATTCTCGGGCTTCAGGCCTCTTTCACGTCTCTCTAACTGTCCCCGCCACTCCGCCCCGCATGCAGCCTCACCAGGTTAACCGGGTGGATAAATCCGTTTTCATATTTGTCGTTGGCCAGAATCTGCCGGAGATGCGCGATGTAGCTGGACGCCAGGCGCAGCGTGTCCAGTTTGGACAGCTTGGTGTCCGGTGGCACCCAGGGCAGGGTGGTCTTCAGCCGGGAGAAGGCTTTCGACAGGACCCGCATCCTGGCTCTTTCCCGGGCGTTGGCCGCGTTCCTCTGCACGTGCTTGCCCTCCTGCTGTGCCGCACCCTTGGGCGCTTTTTTCCGGGAGGCCGTCTTCCGCTTGTTGCCCGGCGCGTCGCTCGCGCAAGTGCCCTCGCAGTTGGAGCTCTCCTCCGTGCTCTCGTTGGAGTCTTTGCCGGAGGAGCCGAACTTCAGGATGCCGTCCAGGAGCTCGTCGTCGACATCGCTGAGAGACCCGGTGGACATGGTGAACTGTCTCCGAGCGGAGCGGCTCAAAACATGGGCGCAGGGAGCTTCGGCTGGACAGGACCGAACAGCGTGGACGCGTTCATGAACTGTGCGTGACGGGAGCAGAATGCAACAGAGCTTTTTATCTCCACGCCGAGAGAGGGCGTTGCCTCATGCTGGGAGGAGACACTGGTGCTGATCCGGCATGCTGGTTCCGGGACCCCAAGGGACCCTGGATGGGGACTGAACTTTACTTTGAGAACTACGGAATATTAATGACCCACCTGTGAACAAGTTTGGGGTCTAAACACAGACCTACAGACTCAATCTGTATATATGTTTCAAGATTTGAAGCTTTTAAACTTTGTCCATCCTGATTGAAAACGCACGTGGTTGCTGATATTACGTTATGTAAACTCTAATAATGTGTTTTGAATTGGTGGCAAGAATTACCTGCAACCAGGTGAAGGAGCTCAAGTTGAGCAATTTCTTTTCAAACAATAAAGCAAAACAAAATCACAATGGGGTTCAAAATAAATTCAGTGTTGCATTTTTTATGCATCATCTTGTAGAAGTAATTGCCAGATGTTTATTCTCATAACCTTAATATTAGGTCATGCATTTGCTAAATTTGAATATTTTATTTTCTGTAATAGTTTAAAGAGGTTGTGTGTAAATAAATAAAAAATCAATACATATGATTCTTACATGATGATATTGTGGACTACACGTATAATCATCATTTCAAAGTATTTGAAATAAGAGAATTAAAACTCACAGGGCCCATGTAACTTTCAGCACATCTTGCCAGGATAAATTGCAAGGACAGGGGAGGGGTGTCATGTCTCAAATGGCCAACTGGCGCCTTGGTCCCCTCTGATGTAATGGATACCCAGCACCCACAATCCCCCGTTTGGCCTTCCACATCATTCCACACCGATGCTCCATGCACCGGTCCAGTCAGGGCCGAGCCCAAACAGCAAAGTCTCTGGAGCTGCTTGAAGTGGAAAACGTTGGGTTGCACCAGGAGAACACTGATGCAGGTCATATGCATCTTGCTGAATGATGTGGTGTGACTTTGGGTGACTGAAATGTTTGTGTGGCTAAAGCAGCACATTTGCATGAGGCTGCAGCTCTTTCTTGCTGGGATGCAGGATTAAGTGCGTGTGTGTGTGTGTGTGTGTGTGCGCGTGTGAACACAACGCCTCTGCCTGCACAGCTGAAGCGTGTGCAGGGATGAGAGGTGTGTCTCTTGAGAGCTGACCTTCAACCCCTTTGCTTCCGGAGTCACAGTGCACTAAACAGGCCCCGGCGCTACGTTTTAGCCAATGGAACCAACACAATACAGAAATACACTTGATGTGGAGCTGCATTTTGGACCCAGATGGGAATAGGTGACGTCTTGAAAAGAATAGATATTACAAATCTGAAAGAGAAGAAGACATTTTGGAAAGTGGTTCACATCAGTGATACTGCAAGGAGAAGAGAGCCCGGAGCGGAGAGAAAGGAGCAGATAGGTGAGGGGACGGAGGGAGAGGAGAGAGAGGGAGGAGGGGGCTTAATCTCCTGGGTGGGCTGGAAATCAAAGCACTTTGTGGAAAAGTAATAATAGAGTCGGCTAGATTGATGATCACCCCTGAGATACATGGATCCACCAGAGAGAGTCGGGGAGAGAGAGATGAACTAAAATAGCTCATGAAACAGAGCTCCCCTGTGCGTCAATAAAACACAGACCCTGATGTAATAAAATTTGTACTTGCAAAGGCTAAGAGCAATTCATGTGAACGATAAAACAATGTACCAGATTTAAGTGTTTAGGAAACCTTCTCTGGGACCGTTTTCCCCTCTCAGAGCCTCGGTCACACACACACAGTGACACGAGGCAACAGGTGGAGGGGAGGGGGGGTAAGTGAGAAAGATGGCGAGAGGAAAAAAAGGGGGACCCTGGCAGTTACAGAGGGACATGCTGCTAATTAGCCGGTTTGGGGTCAAAGGTTAGGCTGGTTGCGTGATGTCACCACGAAGGGACGGGTTCCAGATGTTGTTCGCAGGGCCACCGAGGGGGACACCTGATGCCTCGGGTCATTATCGTTTCTCTGTGTGTCACACAAACACACTTTTGCTAAATGTTTCAAACAAAAAAACTGCATATGCTGAGAAACAGTAGATCTACCATGTGGAGTTGTTATGGGAATGTCCTGCAGGAGAACAAATGATACGGCATCTGTAATGAGTAAGAGACTAGTGATTCGTTTAGGTGCGCTTGCTCCAAAAGCATAGTTCAAAAATACAATCAAAGCCAAGCTGAAATTGAAATTAAAAGTTTTGCTAAAATGTCCGAATATTTATCCTTGGTGCATGTTTTGACGTGTGAATTTATTTGGTCAAAATTGTAATTTCCAAAATGCTGAAGTTAAAATCTTATGTTTTTGCATAGACAGCAAGCCCTACATTAATGAAATCCATGGGGCGTGAATTTGTTCTGACTGACACTGTCACTGCCGAATCTTTGATTGGTGGGATATCTGTGTGGGCGAGCACTGAAAGTAGATTGTTATCACTTCATTTCCAACCACCACAGTTAATCAGCTGGGGGCCGACGCTGTTAGCCACTGACCAGTCCTATCTGTGATTTGCGCTCTCGCTTTCTTTCCATGTTGTGGTACATCACTCCCACTCCATGATTCAAAACACAGAGTTATGTGCAGAGTTCTAAAAGCTGTCATTTTACTGTATGATCACTGTTCACCGCTCTCTAATTCAAAACATTTAACTTGGTTATGACGATTAAGATTCACTTTGACCTCTATCAAATTTTATTTTTTTAAGTGGACTGATCGCATATTCTCACAGCCAGACTTCACTTCATAAAAACTACATTTCCGATCTTCTTTCCTCACCCAGTTTTTCCAACCTGGCGAGTGTTAACTGAAAAAGGCAAAGAAACATGGGGACAATACATTATGTGAGAGACAGGGAGCGTAATCAGAAGCAAAATATAGTTTTATTTATTGACAAAACATTCCACGTGTACTTTTCAGTGACATATATATATAAAAAGAAAAACAAAAAAAGAAAGAAATAGGAAAGGACCTCGTTGCTTGGCGGCTGTAAAGATCAGAATAAGAAACTGTAATCTTGGAGTGTGGTTTAGGGAGAGGAAAATATCATCCATCTATGTCTAAGTACTCCAGTTCCCTGTCCCTTATCACAGCCATACTCCCCCAACACACACACACACACACACACACACAAACACACACTCCAACAAATTGCTTTTTCGAGTCAGTTCAAGTACCTCTAAAAAAAGAAGAAAAATCAAAGTAAAATAACTAAAAGAGAGGTTGCAGAAAGTGCAAAGATACAGCAGGGAGCGGAGAAAGCCGGGGCAAAGGATGTGGCGGACAAACTGGTCAATAAGAGAGAATTATGAAGATGTTTAGGGGAGTGAAAATATCATATTATATTTCAAAAAGACTAGAATCCTTTGATATTTAGTGACAGGAACATCCGGGGGGAGGCAAACAGTGACTCTCCAGAATAAGACTGATACTCTGTCACAGTGTAGGTTAACGACCTGGAAGTCTTGTCCTTACAGTGTGACAGTGTGAGTTGGACTGTATTGGTCTCTGGAATGTGCATGTACATGCTTGTAAGTGTGTGTATCTGTTGTAAATGTATTGGGTTTCCTCAACGTGCGTGACGGATGGATATGGATGTTGTAGAACGTGAGAATCCGTAAAGTGGCCCTGCAGGTTTGCGTAAAATCAGGCTGTTTTGACTAGATCAAACCTGGGTTACCATTGTGCTTGAAGATGCTGTATTTGCTTGAATAAAGGAGGATAGTAGACACACTATTGAAACTAGTGAAAACACTGCTTATGTGTGAAAATGAAATGCTGATGGCTCCTAGAAAGCTATGCTAACACTTTGTGTCTCAGCCAGCATTTGGTAAGTCAAGAGTAACCCATTATAATGCTGCACTCACACACTGATGAAATCACTATTCTAAGATCACAGATCAGACAACCAAAAAACATCATAAATTGTACACAACTGCACGCTCTCCTTCTGAACACACCTTTAGTGTGCAGTTCCTCTGCTTAAAGGAACATTCCCTTAAAGCCAATTGGTGTAGAAGACATGCCAAAGACAGGTAGACAGATGGAGGTCAATAACAAATCAACCTTGGGAAAGGAAAGAAACAGATAAGTAACTAGGTACAGACTGCAGAGAAACCAACAAAGAGATTAACAACGTTTTGGACTGAGTTTGTGGCTGAAATGTCCCACAGGAACCATTGTATTGATGGCTCAGCTCAGAATACACACACACACACACACACACACACACACACACACACACACACACACACTCACACACACACACACCATTACTTAAGATGTATTGGCTTGAACTTGAATTGGCTGAGTGCCCAAAGTGGCCTGTCGGAAGTAAGTGAGACGTGATGCAGCTGCAGCGTGAGCGTGTTTGTGTGTGAGCATGTGTTCTACAGTATGGCACTTTTATAACCTCTGCTGCAACCTCTGGTCTAACTTGTGTCGAATATTATATCATTCAAAAAGGATGCATTTGAAAACAGGGGTTTGTATCTGTAACCCTTGTTTTGCAAACTTGTTCAGTGTCTTTGGAATCGTGATGCACAACACAGTTGGCTAGCCTTTAAAGAAAATAATGAATGTTACATCTGAAACACATTCATGTATGTTGTTGACTTACTGGTGGTACGAAGGTCTGGTTCAACTTTCAGGGTTGTATCTCTTCACATAGCTTTACGTTGACTGTGCATGATTGTTGACTGACAGCGTTGGCTAGCCAACTGTGTAGTGCGTAGTGATCCCAAAGACACTGATTGGTCAGAAGCTGCAGATCCCGCCCTCATTCACTTGTGGATAGCCTTTTTCTTTTGTGAAACTCCTTGTATAAAACAGACCACACAGAAAACCTGTCAAACGTTCATGCACGTGCACATAAGTATACACATAAGTATTGTTTGTAAAAATTAGTTTGCGAGCCTGCGTCTGATTGCACAGACGTGCAAAGCTGAGTTTGCAGACAGAAAACAAAATGTACAAGTCTACAAAACTAAGCTTATAGATACAATCATGCATGTACAAGTTTACAAAACTACAGTTACAAAACCCTGTTTTCAAGTACACCTTTTTGAATGATATAATATTCCATAAACTTGTGGCCTGGTGATCAGATTCACAGATAAAAACAGGGACACATCCTGTTTTTGTGTGTGTGTGTGTGTGTGTCTTCCCTTTGCAGCACTGGGCAGCAGAGCGGTGTAGGACAGTGAAAGATCTGGTCTCTGTCACTGTGATTGAGCCTACAGTTTATAAACAGAGAGAGGGATACAACTCAGCTTTCTATCTCACACAGTGGTACCGTTTGGACGTCTGTGTGTGAGTTTATGTGTGTGTGTGGTTTGATCTTCCAGCAGACCAGAACTCCCAGCACTCTACTAAATCCTTCACAGCAGCCACTGTCTGGTCAATTCTGTCTAGCCAAAACAAATAGAGTCTAAACAGTTGAGCGAAAACATGCTTTTCAGCCAAGACACAGCCACACACTCAATCCTCTTTAAACACTAAAACCTGTATTTGAAAGTGGCATTCAGCTTTAAACTTGTGTGTGCACAGGACAATAAAGCAGAAGTACAATTAAAAGGACAAAAAGATTAAAACCTGTAAATGAAAAAGTTCCTGGGGACATTGTTAGTATAGCCAAAGAATCGCCATCGGTTCATCAGTTTCAGTTCATCTTAAATCAATAGCAATGCTATTTTGTTCTATATATTGTGAAAATACCTACGACTTCAATTCATTTAAGGTTTGAAAATCATGTTTAAAGGTTTTCACTGTGATGTCAAAAATGATAACTATAATTGGAAAGTTTAAAGCTGAGATCTGAATAGCTGCCTCATGCTCAAGATTTGTGGTGTCATGTTTGCAACATTACAAAACATTAAGTTCTTCAACGCACCTTCCTGAGACTCAGCACTACTTATATTTGAGATTTAAGCCTGAGAGGATGAATGCACAGATCAGTGAGGTTCATGTGTTTGAGTAAAGTGCATCCAAAGTACAGTTTATCCAAGACAAAACCATTTCATGTCTCTGTACCGGTCTAATCCCTGACTGATCTCTGTAAATGACATGCAATATAATGTGAGGACTATCATTACATACACCTAATTAGCGGTGTGATGCTGGACCGTCACTGATATTATTCACACCTGATTAGTCAGGCTGTTGTTAACATGCAGGCCGATGATGGAGAGGGATGATAAACAGTGCCGCACTCTTATTGGCTAGATCAGGTTCTGTGCTTTGATCGTCTTCCTCCTCATCACTCAGTGGGGCGGGGGTGACAGGTGTGTGTGTGTCTGTTTATATATGTGGAAAATTTTGTAACGCATTAAATAAGGTGCACAAATTCCTGAGTGGCCAACCAAGTTGGAAAAGTGTGCATTCTAATAGTCAACATTTATCTCCTCGCAAAAAGTGCAGCATCTTTATTTTATTTTCTAAAATGAACTCAACCTCATTGTTTTTTGTTTTTTTTATCCCCATGCAGACGAAATGATCTCACCACATCATATCTCCTCTGTCTCAGCGCTCTGGTTAGCTCATTGAAGCTCACTCACAAACAGCCCCTTGATACAGACACACACACACACACACTGATTATCTATAACTTTCTATGGCATTCAGTGGTAGTTACCGTAACTCACGGTGCAGGGGGAGAGTATTATCAGACCCCAGAAAGACAGATAGGAGCAGTCCCTAAAGACTAGTGTGCAGTGCGTGTGTTTTTGCATTTATGTATTTCTTTGCATGTCTGTGGAGGGGCTGTCTGCCTGCCCATGTCTACTTGAACAAACTCCAGGCTCGAGTAAGATACACCCATATAACCTGCCTTTATCTCTGGATAAACCATCCAGAACTGCTGATAGCCAGGGATGTGTTGACTGCCCCAAATGCAGGAAAACATCTTCTTTCCTGGGCGAAGACATTACACATATCCTCCTCCTCCTCCTCCCCCAGCTGCTGCTTCCCTCCAGCCTGCAATCTCCCACCAGGTCCCACAGGGAACTTTCGCCCCCGCCAGGCCCAGGATCGAGGCTCCTCCTGGGCTACTCCGCCGACAACTCCCTCCTCTCTAGGAGTGGGTCTGATGTACAGGGAGGGAACTTGTACAAACATTGCGCATTTGACTTATATGTACAATCTCTTACACACACCCTCACACGCTAACATACAGCACACACACAGAAAGCCAGGCATAGAATATACAAAAAACAAATCTCCTACACTCTTGTAATATAAACATGGAAAGCCATCGGTTGTATTTATGCCAGAAAAGTCGGACTGGAGAGAAAAAAAACAAAAAGAAAGGCAAAGAAAGGAATGCGAAATTAGGAAATGGAGCGGACATGCTTGGCTGTTTAGGACTTGTGATTTGGCACATCACCCAACTGATGGTGTGTGTGTGTGGAAGATTAAGGTAGCTGACCTTAGCAGCACCTTCTCACATCTCATTTCAGCTTAATCTGTGTTTGCGCGAGTGCGTGTATCAGTTCTCCCATGAGACACAGTCATAATGCTACCGGAGACTAACAGGAGATGACTAAGAGGTGAGATGTGAGTTGCGATAAAAGTGCCCCTGACACACACACACACACACACATCTAACATAAAATCTCAAGAGACCCCTAAGATCCTCTGAACCCCAAGTCCCAAGGCAGGAAGCAGACAAGTGTGTGTGTGTGTGTATTAGCTCATTAGTGTGTGCATGTATTTGTTGGTGAGGGTAACCCAAGCTCCGGTGCAGCTAACAGACAGGTCCACTTAGTAGGAGAGGACAGAGACAACAGCACCGCACCTTTACAGTGTAATCACAAACAGATGTCTGCTGATCTCTCTGCTACATGTTAGCCGTAGCATTAAATTATTGGTTTATCGTGCTAGGTGCCGAATGAAAGTTAATTTCCTTGCATATTTCTCTGATGACGCAACACTGCAGGGAGTCATGAGACATCTCAGCACAAAGATATCTGTACCACATTGTTGCCAGATTAACTGACATTTTAAACTCTTAGCGGCCTCTCATTAGCATTTGAAGAGTTTTGTTTGAAAAGCATCCATCCAAGTAATGTTAGCGTACATTGATAATTCCATGCATTGCTACTAAGTTTTTTGTATTATTTTTGCTCCTGAGCGAAGTGTCAAAAAAGATGTCAGGACTTTGTGTTTCCTGTTTTAGCAGTGTGGCTGCATAGAAGAAAGCTAAATGCTTAGAAAATTATCGCCTTTGAGTCCAACAGAATCAAAGTGCAAGGGAATCCCCAATCAGTCACCACTGCAATATATCCTAGGTGATATATCGTATATTCAGAGTTTGGATTTAGAATAATTTTCTTCCTTTACAAGATGTGTGGACATTTTACTCATCTGAAAATGTTAAGGTTGAACTGTACATCAACATGCTGTCATTTCTGTGGATGTGTACTGTCACTGGAATATCTGCAAGATGTTGGTCAGGGGATCCAACGTTAGGAACCTTCCCCTTTTTCCACTTTCCTTTATTCTTTATGTGCAGTGTGCTTGTGTGTATATCTCTCTCTTCCTCCCCTGCTGCTTTTCTTCAGAAGGTTGTTGAGTTGTTTATGATCACAAAGTGGTGCAATAGAAGCTATGCTAACAGTTAATCTTCAGTATAATCACTTATAGTTACGTAGTCTGGATGACCACACATACTACACACAGACAGCCAACGTTGTACCAAACTCCAATTTTACTCTCCCTGCCGAAGAAGTGTGTACATGAATCTCTTTTTCTCTTGCTCGTCCTGTCGCTGGCCTTAGACACAGACACAGTTACACAAAAGACTTCTGTCACTGTGGTGTATCAGCTGTTGTCCAGCTGTTCGATGTGAATTTACTTTTTGACTTATTTACTTGAAAGCAGCAATCTGCATCTTAAGAGGTGAGAAGTGTGTCTGTATGTATGTGTGTGTGTGTTACTCTATTACATCATCATCATCATCATCATCACTGTTAACTTCTTTAATTGTTAACAATTTGTAGGCATACCTTTGCCAGTTTTGTTTGCTTTAAAACTCATTGATTGATTCTTGATTGAATGTTTTTCTCTTTCCAATATTGGTCAAGTGTACATGCTCAAGAACAAAAAAGTGTAAAAAAACTTTTAATTTCATTGTCAGGGTCTAGCCTCATCAATATTCATAACACGACATTTCACACCACAATCAGTGGTAAATGAGTTCAACGGTAAACCATAATTTTCAGAGGATTCGCTCTTGGAGGCAAAGTAGATCCGTGTGGAGCCTTTATGTAGAGTTCAGTTTTGGTGAACTTTGACAAGCAAATATGCATCCGTTGATGAATTGTAAATTGTCTTGATGGTGCTGACTTTAAACAAAGAGAACCGGAGGGTCCAAACTGGAAGATGTGTTCGCATTAGCTGTGTTGCACCATTCAATTTTATAAGAAACCTGCTCCGCTATACTATAACCAGTCTGCGTAACAGATGGGTGGCATGGTTTGTCATCAATCATGAGACAGTGGATGGTGCACATACACTCACCGGAACTAATTTTAATTAACTCACTGTCCAAGTAGTGAACAGTTGTTTTTTGAGGACGCTCAAATGAATTTCTCTGTGCTACTTTCTGGTATGAGGCACTAAGGCAGTGTGTTTGACTAATTACAACATATGTACATTCAGTACAGTTTCAGAGTCAGAACATATAGCATTGGACAATCAGTATAGCCACCTATGTTAAAGCAAAGGATTAAGGTATCACTGGAGGCATCTGGGCTTTTCCAGGACTGATGATACCGCAGTCTGTCTTTCCAGCGTTTTTACTACACTGTTTCTTCAAGGTTTGGGAAAGAACACAGAGCAGATCCATCAGCGAAATGGTGGTCCTTATCTATCTCTTTCCCCCAGGATGCTAATTAAAGATAATAAACCTTGCAGATCATTTCTCTGCTGCTCCAAACTCACTGTCACCTCTGCTCCCCTCGCAGCGACACGCACGTGGCCAGATGGGGCACGAGTGCACACACTCTCCTAAACACATGGTCGATGGCTTTCCCTTAGGCAGCAGGTGAGTGTAAACTGAAATGCTGTAGATAGTCACATAGGCAACACTGAAATCCATGTTTAAATAAGCATTGAATGATGAAAATAGTGCCATGGGCTTTTAAATATACATAACGCTACATCTTTCAAACACATGCCTGCATGCACATGCATAAACACAGACAAACACACACACACACAGATTCATTTCTCTGTATGTGTAAGTTTAAACCCCTCGTTTATCTTCGCTCCACGCCTTAAACACAGGTGTTTGGAGAGCTTAGAGATGAGAGTCTGATGCCAGATATCATGATATCATGTAACTATGTTCAGGTCTTCTCTTTCTCTCTCCCTCACACAACTGTTTCCCAAAGAAAAATCTCCTCTGCTTCACTTATCACAAACACAGAGACTCTCTCAAACATTCCCCCGCCCCCCCCCTCCCCGCGCTCGCCAGCTCAGTCAATACACACATATTTATTTAACTCTGAGACACAGAGTCTCATGAGCAGACTGGCCTTAAGATTTTTATTGAGCAAGAAGATAAAAAGACGAGTTCTGCTCTGTGTGCATTAGGGCTAAAATAGCCAGTAGAGCGTCTGATGAAATGGAATAAACTGTTGTGCTTATCTTCCCTGGATGCTGCAGTGGAGGAGAACCAGAGAGAATGAAAGAGACAACATACGTATACTCACGAAACTACACAAAACTACACAGACGCAAAACCATTCACTCACACACACACACACACACACAAATCTATCCCTCCTTGGTATTGCCCAGGTCTGTATTTATCCCTAACCATAACAGAGCAGGCAGATAATGGCTGATGGGACTGTCGTAAAAATAACCTGGCACAAGTCTGTTTGGATTAACCTTGTCTCCTTACCCTTTCTCCCTCTTTCCCTATCCCTCCATCATGTTTTATTGCTCTTCTCTTTTCCTATCTATCTATCTATCTATCTATCTATCTATCTATCTATGAAGAAACATGCAGTACTAAAAGGAAAAACACACTTTCAGTACACCAAAATGTCCATGAATAACGTCCAATAATGTCCGTTCTTTTCTTGCCCTAATATGTTGCATATTTATTTTGGAAGAGCACCAACTGTCTTATCAGCAGAAAAAGCAACAGGAGTTGTTTATTTTCCCTCCAAACTAGCCTCTTTGTTTGCGTAAGATGTAAAATACTTCCAAATATGTTAAAAACGGAATCTGAGGGGAAAAAAACAATACAGACAGAGAACAAAGAAACAGCATATATCATCACAAGCACCTCCTTTGTTGGGGGATTGAACTGCACCCACACACATACACACAAACACAGAGCATAAAATGTTAACAAGTAACATAGAGTTATTTAGCATTGAGTGATAATACCTCACCTGTTTCAAATATTCACTTGTTTTTAGCTCTGTTTTTGGTCTCAACCAATGTCTGAGGGAACTATATGGCTTTCTAGCTTCTAAATGCTTCACTATGTTCACCAGCTAGTCACTATCTTTGTCTGTCTGCTGGTTGGGGGTGGTAGTGGGAACCACAGTAGCAAAACAATGTCCTTTAGTTACACCAGTTATATTTCAGTTGATGGAATTACATGACGTCACCAAACTTCATTAACACATAAGAATCATAAAGGTGTAAGTTGTCCCGCCATAATAAAATTGACAGAGATGTGAGGTAGATGTCATTCAAGAGTCTGCACATGCTGACACATTCCCGAGAGAAGGTCTAATCAGGCATAATACGTGAAGACCCCTGTGTGGGTGGCCCATTGGTGTGTAGGGCTATAATCAATATCTTAAACTGTAAAGCTGCAATAATCAATATTTTTATATTAACAATGAATCAAAAGACTACATGTATGTGAAAGGGGTCTCTCGTATTGTCACCCAACTCTGCACTTCTGCCAGCGTTTTAGCATCTTTTTACTCATTGTTTTGGTTTTTTGGCCCATAACTTTACCGATTTCAGCAGAAAAGCTAAAAAAAACAATACCCTAACAAAGTTAGTGACTAAGTAGTGAATCTATAGCAGCTAAAGACACAGACATCTCCCTCATAAATTGGTGGAGCTGGTATTGGCCAAAAATCAAATTCCAAGGCCCAATGCTGGAGTTCCTGACTTGTTAAGACAAACATTCCCACATTTAAAGCCTTTGTTACCCAGGATGCACCGTCCTTACAAGTCCTGTTCAATAAAACCGGAAACAATAATGTTGAAAACCAACAACAAGACAAGTTGACAACTTCAGTAAACTCTCTGAACTCCAAAGGAGGACATTGTAGGCCTGTGAAAGGCTGATCCCCGTGTCTGATGAGAATGGGAGGCCAATATTTTATATCTCTGTGGAGGACTGAGATACAATATATCTGACACAGCTTTATTGGTTTACTCTTTAATGACTTCCTGCGCAGAGTGAGGCTGAAGGAGACAGAGGGAGTCTAACTTGCTGAGAATTGAAATGTTTCTTCTTTCTTTTTTTACTTTTTCTTTCTGTTTCGCTGACTTTCTTTGAACTATTTGAACTATATAAATGCTCTTTACCGTGTCTGTGCTCCTCACACCAAAGGCTCGTTATCCGTTCATTTCTCTCCATCTAACACTTTTATTGTCGTTTGGCTGGACTGTAAAGTAAATGCCTCTTCAACAGGATAAGCATATGACCATGTCCATGTATTCCTTAGTGTACCTCACTCTCTCTCTCTGGATGACTAAGATGGGGTTACTAATGAGCAAATGTTCTGATGATGAAGAGTTTTTCCAAGAATCTTTTCTCCCAAACGCCCGTGGCCTTTGGATGACTCCCCAAGGAGACCATTAATTTAGATATCAGTGTGTGTGTGTGTGTGTGTGTGTGTGTGTGTGCGTAGGCATGCGTTTGTCTGCGTGTGTTGCTTGCATATGAGTGGGAGATTTTTGTTGCTTTGTTTTATCGCACACAGACATGAGTATGAGCAAAAGCAGATCAATGAGAAAGTGCGTGCACGTCTGCAAACGCACAGCAACGCCGCCCGCCGTACAAACGATAGCTACTCCCAAACTCTAAGCCGCTAAAACACAACACCCCCTTATCACATATCCCTCCTTCCTATCATCATTCTACACCTTCACCCCGACTCGCTCTCCAAATGCCACCCCAAAACATCCTTCTATGTCAACACCTCCCACCCCCCATTCCACCCAACTTCAGACCATTATAAGCACCTCACACACACACACGCACACACAGGAAAAGAGAGCCAACATCTTGACTATAGTTTTGGCACCCACCATCTTTTCCTACATACATTAACAGACACACAGTGACAATGATGCATTTCACGCCTGGCTGCAAACACATGTATATTTTATCTCAAAGGGCGACCAGGTGTGTAATTGAAGGGAGCTCTGGTGGCCCCATCGCCCGACTCCTGCACTGACCAGCTGACACTGGTGTGGTTTTCCTTCTGCAATTGTTACATGCTGTTCAGACAGACCCCTCCGCGTTCTTACAGACGTTTGTTTTCAGGGGTCTCTGTTTTCTTGTGAGAGGAAGAATCCACTCCACACGGCTTAAAGCAACTCCATCTCTATCCAAACACTGGCTCTCTGTCTGTCTGACGCGCTGACAAAAATGGTCAGCGGGCCCCAGTTTTGCAGCAGAAATGTATTGCAGTGAGGAGCCACACAAAGAGGTTTTGCCATCATTCCATGTAATTAAAAGCATTGGTTTTATGCAGCTTTTCATAGTTGAGCAAAATTATAAATAAATGACAAAAATGGCATTTTTCTTTGAGGATGTTTTCATGTGTAGGTATCCCTCCTCTGTTGCTCTTTTTGAGCTTTATACCTTGTTTTTGTGTTTCCTTATTTAAAATGAAAGTATACAAATTGTAAAGCCCCAGAGACAAAATATTCTTGACCTGCTTTTGTAATTAATCATAATGTAATAATTGACATGAACATACTAAATACAGTATATTACTGCTTATTAATGCAAATCCCATTTTCCCCAAAGGAGGTACATCAATAATGATGAAAACAAGCTTCATTTTTTTTATTTTGAAGGTGGGTAAGATCCATGCATTGAATCTTTGTGATAGGGTTTGGATACACTTCATGGTTACTATTATGTAACCTGTAAATGATCATGAAAACATGTATGATCTCTTTTTCATGTTGTAAGTAAAAGAGGCAGGTGGGCAGAAACACAATAAAATATTAGACCTATCAATTCTGAAAATCTAAAAAATGTATAAACATCATCCATCATTATTCTGTTTGCATATGAATATTAACAAGTTACAAGCTGCCATATGCCATTTAGAAATACATTTATCTATAAGAGACTTTGATTTCATCCTGACCCAGTTTCCTTTGTATTCTTTCATTTCTCTTTTCTGAAAGAACAGGTGCTTTCTCTTCAGACTGGAGTTGCACCAGATAATGCTCATGGCAGTGTCATCTTTTCCAAAACTAGTCTAAACATGGCTTAGCAGGGAACTCCATAACATTTGTGCAGGTGTGTTAATGTTAGGCCAGTAAATTTGGCAAGATGAACGTTGGAGTGATCATCTCTCTGTCTGAGCTCGGGCCTTTCCTCTGGAACTGTGATGGGATGGGAGGGTGAGAAGATTTCACGTCTTTGTAGAAACTCCTTTTTGTTTGGTTGAATGTCCAAGTTTTTTTTTGGCCTCAATTGGCTCTGCTGTATATGTTAGACTCCTCCACATTTAGGTGAGTGAATAGACAGGGTGGGGTTTGTTGGCACATTGGGGCATTGTGATGGAGAGATGATTGAGACTAGTTTCTCTCCATACATCCTTTATATGATCTGACTTCAACAGGATAAAAAAACAGATAAGGATGGGCTTGAGGATGGGTTTCGAAAAGTCATGTAATTGCAAATGAAATCCTGGTTAAATCATTATATATCTTATACCACATGCATTATGAAAATTCCATAATTTACAGAAAGGATTTATGTTTGTTTTCCATAAAGCAACTTGTCCTTGTTTGAGGTAACTACTTCCTATGTTACATGCTACGAATTTAGAATTGGGAGTGTATCACCCTAAACTGACTTTTTGGGCAGGTTTTCTCTTCGTTACATCCCTGTTTTGAGGACGTTAGTTGAGTTAGCCATTTCTCTTGCAGCAAGCAAAACCTGATGCAATCCACACCAATATCACTTGCTGAATCTAGGATTTTAGGGTGATGCCTGTGTAAACAAACCGGCTTACGTGCACTTCTGTATATGCAACCACATACAAGTGGGTGAGCATGTATGAGTTGGCTGTGGCCCTGATGTGTGGCTAACTGGTCCCAGTAAGAATGGAGCTGATATAAACAGGCTTGGTCGTTCCCACGTTTCTGTTTACACTAGGAGACCCCAGAGCAGCACTACCAGAGAACTGGATTCCCTGTGCACGGCAAACTCGCACACTATCCATCTCTGTCTCGCAGAAACACTTACTCATGAGTACACACATACATGCATCTATGCAGAAATGCAGCCATGCACATTTAATGTGTGTACCAAGTTTTTATCTTTCATTCTTTCTCGCAGTCAGTGTTGTTGTTGTCTCATCTCCTTCCCCTTACTTTTACCATTTGGAGCCTTTTCCTCCTGCGACTATTTTGGTCAATTCTTGCCTTGCCGCTGGATCCCAGCTGACTTCTTCTTTGCCCCATCGTTTCCAATCCCTGCTGAAAAAACTCAAACTGGTTAAGGCTTTAGCAAGCTGACACAGAGTTCCCACAAAGCCATCAAACCAGTACTGAACTCAGGTTTACAACACCACCGCAAAGACTCTCAAAAGCTTTAACTTCACTTTCTTAAGTCCTTTCGAGATGAGCCTGTGATGTACGCCCAACATAAACAGAACACTGGGGTCCTGACAAACACGCCCAGTTTACAGGCAACAGTGAGATCACCCCAGCAGAACATCTCTGCAAAGACGCACGGACACGGATGACTCAAGTCTTTTAAAAGAAAGAGACGGTGTTAAAGTATGTTTGCCTAAACGAAAATTGCGTGACCTTGTCCGCTGTTTGTCAAAAGAACACCAAACTGTCCAATTGTTCCACTCGATAGCAAGCATTTTACTTTTGAATTATTTCTGTCATGTTTGACAAGTATGTATGTAACGGCGAAAACCTTCAAAACCATTGTTACAAACACATAAACATGCACACACATGCAGGCACACAAACACTTTCCCTCAGTCACTCTCTCTTTGACACAAACACACAAAGTAGTCAAAGTGATGGACTGTCTATTTATTCTTAGACATATCTGCATCTATTAAGCCATAAGTGCTCACATCTGTGTGTTTACATGCTGCATCTTATGACCTAATGAGAATAAGAGCATTGTTCCCCTGGGAAGAAGCTGCCCCGGCAATGTGCAGCCCAACAAACTGTAAACATACTCCTGCGCCCTGCGTCAGCCGTTTCACAACACACACAAACACACGCACGCCATCAATGCTAGTGGTCTGACTTTCCTAACCTGCTCTAAATCTAAACCTTTATAGTAAACATCTTGGGACATCTGAACAAGGCTCTTGTGCAGAATGGATGTGAATCTCAAGGCAATATTTCACCAGGAGCAGCCCAGGAGGATTAAACGAGATGAGATGAGGGGATGAGAGACAATTTGGTAACCAGGGCGTAAGAACAATAACAACAAGGCTGAATCATAAAGATGTTATTTTTCTGTTTTGTTTGGGCGCAGGCCAGGCGGGAGAAGTGTTTGCTGTGGTTTGAGCCGAAGAGCTGGGTTACAGGACACAATGCGCAAATGTGCATAAGCAAGCAATAAGTCACGGATGTTAGCGCGCATAAACAAATACACACGAACGTGTGCACGTACGCACGCAGGCTCACACACGCATTCAAATATTTGTTTGGTTCAAGCAACTTTACCTCATAAAGATTACATGTCAGTCCTATCAGTTTAACTTTCATGCAGTGCTGTGCAACGTTGCACAAAGTAGAGCGAGTCAAACGAGCTCAGGAAAACTATAACCAACACAAAGCCTCACAAAGTCACAATCAGTCCACCTAAAGGTCACAGTCAGTGCAGGATGTGACAGTGCACAGAAACCATCCATTCACTAAATTCATTCATGAGCCACGGGAGCGGCTGTGAATTCTCTCATTGATAACACAAACATTCCCGGCCGCTTCCAAACTTGACTTGTACTCCTCCTTTGTAGCCTGTCCAGGATTCCCAAAGGAGCATTTACTGACCAGACTAGCACATTTTCCTTGGAGATGTTCTAATACACATAGCTTAAATGTCAATACACCGTAAACACTGAAAGAAACGTTACACATTGTCATCTGGAAATGGTGTTAGCATAAGCCTGTTAAGTGTAATATTGGCAGACGTAGATGATTACAAAGACAAATTTGTGGACACAGAATTTGGCTAGATTCAATGATCATTTTAACCCTGTCTTGGACTTGCAACTTGCAACTTTTAATGACTGAAAATTCATTCATAACAAAGTTTACCAATGACATGAAGTTATTAGCTCTGCAGGACATGGTGTAGAAAACCTGAGCTCTTCTTACTTTTTAATTATGTAATTGTTTTTTCAAACAAGAGAACCCTAATTGCCCACATGGTGGTGCAAGACATCAACTTAAGACCATCTACTGGCTGCTGCTGTTCTTGTAGGCAGCCAGAAATATCAATCCTGTTCATGATCATGATGATGATTTTCATTGTCATTTTACTTTTATAGATTTAAGTCTATGGAACTACTTTTATTATTTCATCACAACTTGCACCTGTGATCCTTTAATCTTTGAACTCCATCTGTAGCCTGTGTTTGCACAGTTGTTCTGTTCCTGCTTTTGCATTTAAATAAGTAGAGTAAAAGGAATTGGCTGTTTACTTACTTATTTACTTACGCTCTTTGGCCTCTTTGGGGTATAAAGCATCAATAATGTTCCTCCACCCTCCACCATTCTTCACCAGGTGATCTTTAGACAGCTTCCTTTCCTGTTCAATAACACAATAACAATTTAAGTAAAATAACTTGAAGATGTTGACTTAATCAGTCTCATGCAATATAGACAGCAAATATGGTTAATATTTTGGTATTTATTCAGATTTATCAAAAAATACTATTTGCTTTCGTGATAAAATTATTTTTGAAAAAACAAAGAATTAAATTTCAATTCAATTCAAAGCTGGAATATATAAAAACAAATGAAAAAATATTTTCTCAGAAAATGACTCAAGCTCGATGAGTTTCATGTTGAAAAAGTATTTTAATTCTACAATTTTTCTTTTAGGGAACACTGCAAACGGACCCACAGACCAGCACAAGGGTTTAATGTTTTTGTCGTTGTATTTTGAAAGTTGTAACCGGAGGTGGTGGTTAATATCGACGTTCACTAGGTCATCTGGTTGTATTTTGAAAGCTGAAACCGGAAGTGCTTTATTTGCTGGTCCCTTGTCGCGGAGGAAGGGGTCCGTCCACAAATCTTACCGTTGACTGGATTGTTTATATCTCGGGGTTACAGCACTGAGCTAGCTGAAAAGGTAGCTAAAGAATTAAAGCAAACACTTCAGATACACACATTTGCCATTAACTCGCAAACCCACAGTAGGAAGTGCCTCGTCCTCAGCTAGCCTGCTAGCTAGCTTAGCTAACAACTTTTCATTCATTACTGCCTGTGCACTTTTCTTTGTTGCTAGCTAACGGATAGCTTGACTCACAACATTAGCTGGGCAGTTAGTGATGCAAGTTTCTCGTTATCCAGTTATCGGTCTGTTGCTGTTTTAAGTCGTTGAATCGAGTGCTAGCCACACCAACACGTTAGTTCATGCAGTTATACTGAATTAGTTTGCGATGAACAGTTGACAGCCGGTTTGTTGGAAAGATTAGCTAGCAGCATTTCCCAAAAACGCTCATCAGTTGCGTTACTGTGCAACACAACACTGATGCATGAGCTATAACGCCAATAAACCTCCCATTTTACATAAAAGTAAGACGAGTTGCACCGTACCCTTTCACATATTTAAGTTGCTTCATAATTTAGTCGCAACAGAGACTAGCTAACGTATCGGGCTGCATCGCTAGCGGGCAAGCTAACGTTCACTAATGTCCAAAATAGCGTAGTACATTTAAAAAACGAAATGTTTAAATGAACTTACTCCTCTAATGTCTTGCAGATGCCTGTGCGATTCGTGTTTTGAGTCACAGTAGAAGGGGACCACGTAGCTGGAGAGTCCGATGAATTGGTGCTGCAGCTAAGGTGACAAGTTAACCCCCCCCCCCATCCTAAAATGTCAACGTTTTTATTCCCAGCATTCACACGTCTCTGTGTAAATGCTGTGTGCTATAAGCTGCTCTAATGTGACTCACGAAAATAATAAGATTTAAAAAAGGGTAAGGGATGTTGGATTACATTAGTTAACACAGTGCATGTGTGAAAAATATTTCATTACAAATAAACGTTTGGCATAAACTAATATGTATAACTTCTGACTAAAATACTAGTAAACCATGGCCCTTTTTCTTTTTTTTTTTCTTCCAGCTAGTCTTGCCTCCCTCTCCGTCCATGAAGTGGTGGTGATGGTGGGATTGATGCTCGAAGTGTGAGGAGAAAGCCACTGTGGTCCTCTTGCTGCACCGCTCACTTCCTCATGGATTCCAGCAATGACGAAGCACTTGATATCATTATCACCAATGTTGTGGCAACCTTCAGGACAAGGTGCCACCTCAACCTGCGCACCATTGCCTTAGAGGGAACCAATGTCATCTACAAGCCGGAAGTAGGGGTAAGGAAGTCAAAGACTGTTCAAGCGGGAAAGAGATGTTCCATGTAGAGATAAAAATACATATGGATATGTACAACTTCACTGCATTATCAAGGGTGTATAATATGGGCCATGTTGGCACCATTCAAATTTGGACCACTTTTCTTTTTTGTTTAGAAAGTCTTGATGAAGCTCCGTAAACCCAAGATAACAGCCTCAATCTGGTCCTCAGGGAAAATCATCTGCACTGGAGCAACAAGGTAGACAAACACTCAGACACCCACACGCTCACACTAACAACAAATGGAGTTGCTGGTTGCCAAAGGGCCATTCATTTTCTCTTGTGAGGGAAATGTTGGCTGCCGAGGGCCTTGGCTGTCTTGCCTCTTTATTGTTGTTGCAGCAACGTTGGCGTCAGCTGAATGTCTGGGCCATCAACTGCCAATAATGCAGTGGCATTGCCATTTGTCTCTCCTGTCACAGATACAATGCTGACATTAGATTGAGTAATTATAGTTTTTGACAAATCAGCCTCCACATACCAGCACTGTGATGACTTTGGTTGTTAGTGCCCTGAACCAGGTTCAGTTCCAGTACAGTTCCTCTTGAGGCTGAACGTTACCATTTGTGTGTTCTATGTCTTTTGCATGCCAAACCATACACAGTATGTTTATCACTGTTGTATCACTCCTGCTCTCCTCTTTTGTTCAGCGAGGATGATGCAAAGCTGGGTGCTCGCAGGTTAGCACGCTGTCTGCAGAAGCTGGGCTTCAAGGTGAGAATTTTCACATAGCTGTTGGTTAACACCATTATAACAGCTACCAGATGTTTTTATTTTTTTTTTTATGCATGTTGAAACATGAATATCATATCTTTTCAATGCAGATATAGAGTTTTAGCATAATATCTGTTGCGGTATTGCCTTTCAGGTTGTCAAGTTAATGGTCTTACATGGAAATGCAAAGCCACACTGGAACTGTATTTGAGAAATTATTTTGTGGAGAAATGTGAAAGTAATTGCATAGTAATATTAATTTAAACACAACAAAATCACATTTCACTATATTTCAAACCTATGTTAAAAATTACAACTTATAAATATTGACCAAATTATTAGGCCTATAAGGAAGCACGTGGTGTGTGAGTGGAGTTTAGCTGAGTGTTTTACAGTTCTGGTCTAATTGTCATAGTTTTGGCTAATATGCCTGAAGGTTAGCATAATAAGAGTCCATTTGTACCAAGGAGGACCCGGCCTTAAAGCAGTTCCAAAAAAACCAAACCCTTTGGACTTCATTGTACTGACGACATTTCTCTTGACTTCTCATTTGCTCATGTCTCATGACTCGTAAACAAAACAGCTCCATGTACAATAGATCTGCAATCCAAATAGCTGCAGTCCTCGGTTTGTATTTGCTTGGCTTAAAGCTTTATCTAGCAAAGCACTTGTATCCACTATTTCTGCAAAAACAAGGATGAGTACAATCAAAGGTATACACCGATCAGCCATAACGTTATAACCGCTGACAGGGGAAGTGAAGAACATTGATTATATCGTTACAGTGATACTTGTCCGGGGGGGTATATGAGGCAGCAAGTGGACATTTTGTCCTCCAAGTTGACGTATTGAAGCAGAAGGATGTGAGCGAATTTGACAAGGGCCAGATTGTGATGGCTAGACAACTCCAACACTGCAAAGTATTTATGTATAAATGCATTCGTGTGTGTGTGTCTATGTATATGTGTTGTCTGTTCAGGTGAGGTTTTCAGCCTTCAAAGTTGTGAATGTGCTGGCAGTGTGCTCCATGCCGTTTGCAATCCACCTTATTGATTTCACTAAGAACAACCGACCCATTGCCAGGTAATCAAATACTTATTAGTGCATCACAACCACCACCATCATCACACTAATTAACATCATCACTATCATCAAGATAAGATACTCCGTTATTAGTCCCTCAGTGGGGAAATTGCAGTGTTACAGCAGCAAAGGTGATAGTGCAAAAAAAGCAACAAGTACTAAATAAGTATATAGCATACAAGAAAATAGAAGGTAAAAATTATGTGAATATATACAAAAGCTACAGATGTGTGTATTTAAACTACATATATAACTACAATATGTGTATATATACAAAAACCATCAGCAAGCAGACCTGACTGACTTGAGCAGTATTTAGAAATAATCCCTGTAGCAGTCATTAGTGTCCGTCTAGGATCTCTTATGATGCTCATTTTGGTTCATTGCGATCCTAAAAGGAAAAATACAGATCACTGTCATAATTAACTATCATTGTCATTTATTTTGATTCACTTTTACCTGAGACAAGTCACTCAATGCATGCATTATGAAGGTTATAGCCCTGTTTAAAACGTTACACTGCTTTTACTTTGTGGTTTAATATTTACATGCACACGATGACCTCTAGTGGTGGGAGCCCTGGTCAGCGCTTTAGTGTGCATTTGGCACTACTGTCAAGCAAGCAGACAGAAGATGCTGGTGTGTGTTGGTGTAGTTAGCCTCTGATTCACTTGTTTATACAACAACATGTAGTATTTGGCATCATGTAAAAGCTGTATATGCACTTGTTTTTAGATATGTGGGCTGAAAGCCTTCAGTGTACAGTGCCTAACCATGTGTTTGTGTGTGTCTGTTAGTTATGAGCCAGAGCTCCATCCTGCTGCTACGTACAGGATCAAAAATATCAAGGCTACCATACAGGTTTTCTCTACTGGCAGCATCACAGTTACAGGTACACACACACGCACACACCTACACACAGACACTAACCTCACTCACACTCCTTTACATACAGCTAGAAGGCACATCTTAAGGGATTGAGGTCATGTTGACATAACACAATTTCATAGTCTGTAAGAACCAGAAAAGCAGATTGTAAATAACCCAAATAACCCAATTTTACTCAGAGTAAATTACTCAAATTAGTTTGCGTCATCTTTGTATGTCATGCCATGCATTAGGCTGAACCCAAACAAGTCACTCATTTATGTTTTGACCTCTCTATGTCGCAATGGTATCGGCCACTCTCTATTTGAATGTATCTGGAGTTGTAACTTCTTCAGTTTGTTTTTTTTGTGCTCAAAACTTGTTCTTGTGCTCTCCCCCCCACCCCATTCAATCATTCAGGACCAAATGTGCAGAATGTGGCCACAGCTGTTGAGCAGGTCTACCCACTGCTGTTCGAGTGTCGGAAACCCCTCCGCAAATAAAAGAAAAAAATCCAAGACAGAAGAAATGAAGGAGAGAGAGAAGGCACGCCTGGTTTGTTTGTTACAAGCGAGGAAGCACCTTATCCTTGGATTCATTTGCTTGATTTTATCATTACATGGCAACAGCCACAAACATCTAATGCAATCAACAGACTGGATGTCATCTGGGTTTTTAGAACAACCCTAGCTGGAGTCTTAAAATTTCCCGCTCACGAAATGTCATTATTGTTGTGGATTGTGTGGCTCTTGTGACTGTAACAGCCTAAACCTTCGAGTGTGTCTTTCAAACTTCATATCCTCCAGCAGGAACTGCTCCTCCAAACCTGACTGACGCTGAAGGTGGTGGAAGCTACTTGCTTTCGCTCTTCATTTGCTGTTTGTTTTTGCATGGACACAGAAGACCCGTTTTCAACAAGTTAACCATTACGAAGCGTCCGTATGTTAACACAGAGAAGCCTCACCTTTAACCCTATACACAACAAGTCGTCCTGTTTTCTCTGGCAGAATCTCCGTCCATGGCTTATTTGTAGATGTGCTAATGCAAATACAAGGCATCCACTGTATAACCTGTATTTTTGCCCAAAGAAAAAAAAACAGCAGTCTCTAGACAGGACGGCAACACGTGTACATTTAGTAAAAGCATGTCCCTATGCAGATACACATAGCCGCTCATAATATGCATTAATCTCTGATTTTAATTGTTGGTTTTTCTCACATTTCCTTGCTTTGTTTGGTTGTCAATTCACTATAAATTTGTTCTTGTTTCTCAACTGTGGCATTGGATCAGAGTGCGCACACACCATGTGGATTCATTTCTTGTCATTTCCTGATAATAGTTTTAAACACAAGCTAAATATTTAATTGAATTTTCTAGACATGGGCAATGTACAGAACAAGATTGATGTCCTAAATGTTTTGGAATGTTATGGAAACTTTTGAAAGGTTCGTGTATATTTAGTTTTTCAGGTGGTGAGTTGTTGAGCCACTTCATTTGCTTTCACTAAACACAACTACTGGTTAGTTCCTGGCTATATTGGTACTGAGGCAGGGCAAGACTTTCAAAATTATCTTTTTAGTAGGCAGAGGAATAAAAAACTAATGAAATGCTGTCCAGAATTGGGTCTTCGATATTGTTGTAAAGACACAGGACAAAGTAACGGAATGGATTGTAATGTGTAAATAAAGAACTCATAATAACAAAAGCAGCCACTCGGCTAAGACGTACAGCGTTGTATGGCAGTTAGCTTAGCACTGTCGCCCATCAAGAGATGTGGAAATGCATCCATGGGAGGCTTTGAAGCAACACAAGACCGTGAACAGCGTTCAGCGAGGCCATGCTTACAACACGAGCCAGTGCCTGAATTGTCTGAAAAACTTCATAGTAAACACAAAAGCAATGGTGAGTGTTTTTAAATGGCAACCGAAAACCTAGTGAGAGGCAATGTATAGGTATGTATATAGTAAAGGCATCTGATGGAAAATATGTTAACAGAAACTTTGACATGTTGTGTAGTATGTCGGATTTTTTTTTTTGAACCAGTGTCAACTTAAGATTTGTGACACTTGTTCAGAATTTTGTATTTTGTATAAAAATAAAGGTTAATGATAAACGCGGCCACCACAGGGCTACTGTTCAGTGTGTTTTACTCTCAGTCTGCTGTACGTGCTCGTCCTGATTACAGGAGTATTTTCAATGCAATACCCTGTAAAAGATTTTCAGTGTGACAGACTTTGCAAACACATTTCTGTTTTCCAGCGTGAAAAAAGGATATGTATCGAAGTACAGTTTTAAAAATGTGATTTTAATTAACGTGTCCACAGAACTGCAGTAAAACATTCAAGTTGTTAATCAACTAAGTATAATTTTGGCATCACTAACATAAAAAAAAAAACTTGATTTTCTTTATTGCGTGTTCCCATAAAATGTAAAAAGAGTTGAAACACCAGGCTCCTAAGGGTACTGTGGCCTGCATCCATATTTTTGTTGCATAACTGGTAAGACAGGTTTGAGCCATGTTAGTGTTACATTACAGATGATGGAGCAGCACCTGGATCATTTTCCTCCAGAATGATACATACTCAGACATTTGAAGTTATTAGTGTCTGATTTATTAGTTTGTTGATTTCCCCATGATCACCCTAAAGAGACTATCTTTTGTCCTTTATGTTCCTCAGAAAGGAAGGAATTAAATCATCAATCCCCATTGTTGACCTCTTTTCTGCCCTTTCACAAGTAAGAGCGAACCCTGAGCTGTCCCCATTTCAGCAAATTCACAAATACTTTAACGCTTTCCTTTATGTGTAACTTTCACTTCCTTCACATCCAGTATGTAGCTAATACTAACTATATGACCGACACTATTATAGGAATCAGCTGGAACTGCATGGATGTACAGATGCGGGTGAGACATACAAGCTGCACCCCAAATTCTTAACAGTGCTGATGTATCATGCTTCTTGATCCTTGATCTTACTCTCCCTTCAGTTGAGGTGTACAGTTGTGGCCTGTTGAGGACGTGCTGCTGCTGATCAGGCTCTCCTGAGGTTCAACCTGCCTACAGAGCCTCATCTCAAAAGGCTTCCTGGCAAACAGCAGAGGAAGGAGAGACGGAAGATAAAGAAATCCATTTTACAAACCAGTTTACCACATAAACTGAAGCCGCCACTCACGTCTTAGCCAGTTCTTTTGATATTTCCTCCAGTGTGCGACCTTTGGTCTCAGGGATACAGAGGATCACAAACACCAGCAGAACAAAGCTCATGGCGGAGTAGAGGAACATCACATTGGGAACACCAATCTTTTCTAGAAAAACAACAGAAAAAAAATATAAATACACATCCTCAAGCCTCAGTCAGCATACTTGCTCAGCTACAGCTGTTCAGGTCATGGACACTGGCAAAGCTATGCCTTGACTTGCAGTTGCTGCTAAACCCTAAAACATGGTGCATATAAAAGACTTCAAACTTCAATAGTGACAAACTGTTTTAGTTGTAGTCTTCCTGTTTTGCTAATCGTACAGTATCATGACTCCACAACAAGTGGGCAGTCTGACTGACCAGTCGTAGGAACAAGGTGAGACACACCTCTTTTTTGTTTCAGGAAATAAACTAGTGAAACATGTTTAACATGAATATAACGTATATAAAGAATTTGTTCATCTTTGTCTGCCTGTCCTGGGCCTGCCGTGGGTAAAATGTTTGTTTACCTGTAATTACTGTTTGCAGAACAGAAACGCTGTGCTGCTGATCTACGAGTGAATCCTTGCTCTAGTTTGAAGACAGCTTTGGTAAAATGATAGCTCTAGCACAATTAGCTTGAACCTGCAATTAATTTGTTATAACCACACACACACACACACACACACACACACACACACACACACACACACCTGTAAATGTGAGGAAGGTCATGGAGATGAGCAGGTTGGTGGCCCAGTTTACAGCAGCCACCACAGACACAGCCCTGCCTCTGATGCCCATCGGAAAGATCTCACTGAGAACCACATACACCACTAGAAAGAAAACAAAGACACATATACAGTGACACATTGTTAATGGTTAATGATGTATAAATATAAATAAATTGATGCAGAATAGCTCTGTGCAATTTTATGTGAGGAGTCATGGGATTGGTTTAAAGCTTTAAAGTCAGGGTCCACGCTGCTTTCTCTAGACAACTGGGGCATGTAATACTTTACTCAAGCCCAGATATTGTATGATAAACATTGCTGTACTTTGTACTTCAGTCCAATGTGTTCCAAACTGCAGCCATTAGAAGCACATGAAGCAGACATGTTCTGTTAACGTATAAGTGCCTGTGAGTGCATATGGACGACAGCTGCTGCTCTATATTGCGGATACAGCAGAAATGTGGGCAGACTGAAATGTGGATATGCAAGCCTTTTAAAAGGTAAACGGTGCCCTGAAGGTAAATACAATGTTCGTCACCAGTTACTGGTAAATTGTAGTTTGCATGTGTGTGTGCAAAGGGAGTGGGTGAATACAACTGAATGAATGGGTGCTTACTTGGTCCGAGGCTAATGGAGAAGGCTGCCACATACACCAGCAAGCTGATCAATGATGCCAACTTCAGCGAGGAAGACACTTCTAAATAGGTCTTTCCCCCTCCTGACTCCCCAATCCCAACATCCTCTCTGTCAGCCCCCCGTGCCTCCTCACTGTTCCACTGGCTGGGGAGGTGAGTAGAAAAAATGTCACTGTTGTCCAAGTCCATAGTGGTCCTGTTTAAATCCCACGGCGTATGATGCGTGTGGTTTAGTACAGTCTGGCTTTTACACAGGCTGGTGAGGTGAGCGTGGCTTTGCAGCGTCAATATACCAAGTGCAGCCAGCGACATTCCCATTGCGACGGCACCCACACACAAAAAGCTCTTGGGCCCCACGCGGTCGACCAGCAACACGGCTGGGATGGTGCCAACTACTTTGACCACTCCGAAACCTGTGGAGGCCAATGTTGCTGCTGCGTCACTGTTGAAGCCTACACTGCGTAGAAGGGGCGAAGCGTAGGAGAGGATGTTGGGCTGACCAGTGGCCTGCTGAAGGAAGACTAGGACCACACCTGTTAGCAGGCGTGAACGCAAGTTGGCCTTGGCACTGAACAACTCCCAGAAACTATGCTCTGATTCCTCTTTGAGTCCCGCCTGGATGTCTCTGAGCTCCACTTCCACATCCTCCTGAACCCCACCTCTCATTCTGACCAGCACCGTCCTGGCCTTCTCCACTTCACCCCGTGCAACCAGGAAGCGTGGACTGGGTGGAAGGAACATGAGCACACTGATCTGCAGCAGCGCTGGGGGGATTACTAGTCCGAATGTAAACGCCCAGCCATGGGGCAGAGTAGCAAAGGCATAACTACAG
This sequence comes from Gadopsis marmoratus, assembly GCA_036023855.1. Classification (NCBI taxonomy): domain Eukaryota; kingdom Metazoa; phylum Chordata; class Actinopteri; order Centrarchiformes; family Percichthyidae; genus Gadopsis; species Gadopsis marmoratus. Next base: position 45,551 of record JAVQJF010038027.1, read on the forward strand.
CTGAATCCCAACATTACACCCACAACCAACATCAGCTCGTACAGCGTCACCAGCAGACCCCTCCTCTCCCTCGGTGAGATCTCTGCAATGTACAGACACGCTCCCATCCCTGACAGCGCTGTTCCCATGCCGACTATCATCCGGCCCAGTGTGAGTGCAGTAAGTGAGGTGACTGCGATGAGCACGACACTCCCTCCGATCACCAGGGCGGCACTCAGGAGCAAAGAGCAGCGGCGGCCATAGCGATCCAGAATAGGACCCCCGGCCAGGCAGATGAGGAGAGCACCGAGCAGGTGGGAGCTGACCAGCAGTTCCTGTTCCCAGCAGGAGAGGGAGAGGAGGCCCCGCAGCTGCAGCAGGACCCCTGAGGTCAGGCCCAGTTCGTAGCCCAGCATCAGGCCGCTCAAAGAGGCCGCTGCAGCCGCTACCACCACCAAGCAGCTGCAGCCTGGAGAGACAAAAGGGAGTCAGAGAATATACTACAAGATAACAGCTACCCACTAAAAGGCCTGATACCAACGTCCACCCTTCAAGGACTCTCAGATTTTGCTGCATTTTCCCATAAGAGCCGACACGAACAAGTTAGCAGGTTCAAAGCAACGGTCTCTAGTTTAGTTCTATGAATATCTGACTGTACAGATATATTTTTAAACATTGGTAATACTATATAGGCTATTATTAACTTCAGTAGGTGCACAACCTATGGTACATAATATACCTAAAAGTAAAAAATACACTAAATTGGACGTGGAAATCACAACTAATACTTTTGAATCTAATGTTTTTTCACGCAAACACATTGTGTTGTGTCACATCTGTGTTCGGGAGACAGACACCCTGCTCACATTTAAGAGTAGGCTTAGGACTTTCCTTTTTGATAAAGCTTAAAAGTTAAAAATACACTAAATTGGACGTGGAAATCACAACTAATACTTTTAAATCTAATGTTTTTTCACGCAAACACATTGTGTTGTGTCACATCTGTGTTCGGGAGACAGACACCCTGCTCACATTTAAGAGTAGGCTTAAGACTTTCCTCTTTGATAAAGCTTATAGCAGGGCTGACTCAGGTGAGCCCTGAGCCACCCCTTAGAGGAGGGGTGGCCTGGACGAACCCTGAGCCCCGCCTTAGTTATGCTGCTATAGGCCTAGACTGCCGGGAGACATCCCATGATGCACTGAGCGCTCTCTCTCTCACACTCTGACTCTCTCTCAAAGACTCTCCCTCTCTCTCACTATCCCTGT